>JARVGP010000433.1:0-44073 GCA_029876185.1 Mansonella ozzardi | reverse complement strand
TATACTATATTTTATTGTTTCATATGACCATATTTTTTTTTTTTTTTTTTATTCATTTTGAAACTTTAACACAGTGAGTAATAATATTATATTGAAAATTTCTTTTACTTGTAGCAGTTACAAAACTTACACAAATGCAAAATCCTTAATTTGCAATCCATAGAATATGTAGTTTAATGAACATACATATCCTGCTCTGTTTCCTACTAAAAACGTTATTATTATAAGTTCTGATGCTATCTCAGTCGACTATTTGTTAAAAATTAAATACTGTATTTTTACTTAAGTTCATCTTAAGCTTCCCCAATGACAAATTTTTAATTTGCCTTACTTTTCTCACAAAAACCTTTCGATATGATTTTTTTGATCAACTGGAAAATTTTATTGGTCACATTATATAGCTCATAGCTCCAAGATTATTCAATAATTACTTAATCGTACTGCACGACTTACTAATTCATGTAAATTTTTAAGCAAGGAACTCTACAAGTTAATTTCTCTCACATTGATACGGCGCGTATTCTTATGTTATTTCCATTTTCTTGATTATTTTATTATTTAAAAAGTGTGAAAAAGACATTCTGTCTTTGTATCATTTAACATTCATATTAATCAGTCAATTCAATGTCCAAATTTCAATACTTTACCAAAAAACATTTAGGGTTTTGTATTTTGAAATTAAAAATTTTCGTAATTTAAATGAATCATTTAGGAGTTTCGAACCAATGTACTTCCTAAATTTTAATAAAATATTTCCCAAGTGAGCATAATCTTTCATACAAAATTTTTGACATTACTTCCTATTAGCACTCATGTTGAAAACATTGCATCTAGCTGGATGAATGAAATCAAGAATTAAATTCATGAATTTCGTTATATTTTCGGACTATATCTGCAGCAACTGTACTTCTTCCATTTATTCTCGATTCAGAAAAAAAGATAATTGGAAAGAGAAAGGTGGAAAATTAAGCTCAAATAGGATAGCATAGCATTATTAGCTTGCTTTTTACTTTCTTTCATCTATTTCACTAACAAATTCAAAATCTTCTGATTACATTTCTTCGAGAGTGTACATCTATCCCATTCATTCTAGCCAATGACATTGTAGCAATATAAAATTCTAGTATAAAACTTCTTTTAGTTAGTTCATTATTCTATTTCAATAATAATTTAAGAGTGACAGTACTGATTATTTAGTGGATATTTAGTACCATTAAAGTTTGAATTGCCAACTTATCCATACCGTACTATCTCTATTCCTTTTCTAAGCATTGAAAATTAACACTAACTTATAAATTCAAAGCAATTCATTTGCTCACATCAAACACATTGCTAACAAAATCTCTTCTCAGTAATGATAATATCTTCTTCGCAATGATAACAACTATTGCTTCAGTCATTGCAACTGCATCGATTCTTTAGAAGTTAACCGCGACCAGTTCTTCTCTGCGACCCTCCTGAATAGCAGCAAGTTAATATTGCTGCTATTCAGTTCTTTTTTGTGACCACTTCTGATTATAGCATGTTATTGTTGCTGTAACTACTTTTTTGTTTACATGTTATTATATCACTTTGATTTTTTGCTCCTTTGGTTCCCTGTAATTATACTGAATTAGTTCATTATCAGTACTAAATGAACACGTAAGTGGATAGTAACGTAATTATACTGAATTAGTTCATTATCAGTACTAAATGAACACGTAAGTGGATAGTAACGTAATTATACTGAATTAGTTCATTGTCAGTAATTGAGGTAAGGAAAACCTCCTAGAGGTATAGCCAAGCTGTCATAAATCTCTACTGGGAGCAGTCATTCCTGTTGCACCTTTTTTTGTAACATGAATAAAGGAAATACTCCGGAAACTTACGAGAAACTTTTTTAAACTTACGAGATATATTTTGATACGAAAACACTTGTCACGATTACGTCTCCTTATATGTTATAGTTGTCTGACCTCCCGTCGTACATTTTTATATCTCAAACTATGTGAGTATTAATCAACAATAATTCAGATCTCTTTTCTTATTGTGCGAAAGTTTAGTGATATGTATGACTTATTAGGTGTATTGACGTTATTAAATTCATTGTATGATCTCTTATATAAAATATTCATTTCAGGCAAGATTTGACAATAAGTGGTTGTGTTGTTTAATTTGTTTTGTCAAGCATAGTTTACAGATTCAGAAAAGAGCTATAATGATAATTGAATAAATGGTATTGCGTTGTGCTGTTTGGTATCTTATTGAAAACCGCGGCATGTTGTCTTTCATCTGTGCTTGTTAATAATTGGTATTCAGCTTTTTTTTTTTTTTTTTATTTACTAATGGATAATCATATGTTTACACGAGAAGTGTTCAGAAAAGAAGAAAAAAAAAGTTTCTTTCGCAAATCTTCAAGGTCTTATATTACATATCGAAATTATTTCAAATAGCTTTAGATTAACAAGACCCATCAAAGGCTCCGATGACAGGACCGACTGTTCGCAGCAACCGTTTATTTTGGGAGCTGATTGCTGCTTTTATGTTGGTTGTATCTGCTGCTGTTTTTCATACATTCCACTTTTTCAACAATGCATGGTTGGTGCAGACTAATGGTTCATATATCTATCAGGTTTTTACAATCCTTTGTTTTACTTTTGTAATCTTTCTTTTTGATCCGTCTGAAATGTTTGAATTTCAATGCTGATCAGAGTATTAATTTAAAAAAAGATAAAATTAAGCCCGTACTAGCATTCTTCAATGTACATGTAAGGATAATGTAATTCGAGGCGTTTTTTTTTATACTGCAATACATTATACTGAAGTGTGAAATTCGTACCTTTGCATTTCAAAAGCTTAGATTATTGGAGAAGAGTAGAAACGAAAAGTAGCATGCAGTAACGAGACTGTCGCATAATTCGGACCAATAAATGTAAATAAATTGAAGTTGTGCACTCGTCCATTTCTCTTTCCTTAAAAAACATTCTTTTTTAATTGTGTTTAGACTGCTTCCAAGAAATACAAATTTTCAGCGTGGTTTAGGAGATGACTGTGTAAAAAATGATGAATTTTCCGATGGAATTAGATGCACAGATTGGTTGGATGATGAACATAGTACCTTCATTGTTAATGGTCAAGATATTACTGTCGTAAATGTTGTTCCACCTTCCATAGGTAAACCTCTCTTTTTTACATGTATTATTTCAAAGCCTCATTCGTATTAGTGCATAAATCCAGTTTTGCAACTGAATTTATAGTTGTTCATGAATTTGTTAATGTACTTTCTGTCTTGATATTTTTCTTACTTGGTTTCAGGATTGAGATTGGTACGTATCTTAATGATTTTCAGCGTTTTATTATATTTGACTGTTATTTTCTTTTTATTTTTCACATGTGTGGAACGGGATCTCAAAGTGCAGAAACTCTTATGTGGTGCAACTATATTGTTAAGTAAGTAATTCTCTTGTTTCACAGCATTTGTGTTTACTGGTGTTGTTTTAAAATCACATTTTCGACATTTTTACCCAAGTGATTTATCTTTCAGTTTTCATCAACTTGATCGTTGTATTCCTCGTTTTGATTAATAGCTCAGAACCATTTATCAAAACCATGAACCACGTAAGTTCTTTATTTTTTTTTTTGAACTTTGGTTGTTTGATGAATCTTAACATTGTCATATTCTTTTCATTGTTAAACTTCAAGTTCGTTTCAGTGTTCACTAGGTAGTGCATTTTACTATTTTCTGTTATCGTATTTGCTTTTGTGCATTGGAAGCGCAGTACATTTTGACTCTTGGGTCGACGTTTATCATGATATACACACGAACGACTTGCCTATGGAACTCGTAGATAACATTCGCAGGAACGTTATTTCGTAGAACGAAAGCCCTCGTTAATGTACATGATTCACAGCATTATTTGCTATTAACAGTTTTGTTAAAAGTATTAAAATTATTTGCTTTCTGAGGATGATACGCTATGGAAAGCATTCCAAGTTCCGAAATATTCACCAAAGATATGTAGCAGTGTTGTGAGAGATGGTGGTCACTATGTTGTTCAATTTCAAAATATATTGATGAACGTGCAAAGAATCTGAGGGTTTGAGCCATTTCATTCAGCAGAATCGTAACAGTGAACTAACAAACGGACTTACAATGTAATTGGTTGTCTGTAGGAGGTAATATGACCAACAAGGAATTAAAGGGAATACCATGCAACAAGAAAAAAAGAAATATAATTGATACTAATCATGGAATTAGGAACCATTGACGGAATGAGATGAACTATGTCTACAAGAAAAATGCTTCTAATTTAGTTAGATGTGCTCTGCATCAAATATATCATGAAATATTAAATGCATTGAGTTTTAAAAAAATATGGGTTTGTACTAATTTCCCTAGACTTATTCATAAAATCGAAACGGGACTAATTAAATATACCTTATAGCACATGCTATTTAATGTACAAAACGTAAGCTAATATGGCTATTGCAACTCCCTCTGCCTCCCAAAAAAACTGAAAATGCACCGAAAAACCCGACCATCGAACGGAAAAGTCATGATATACTTGAAAAATAAGCAGTGAAAGTGAAAACATCGTTCGATAAATTATGTTTCGATAAATTCACAAAAATGGTAAGCAAAATCCAATATACAAGCAATTTCTTTCAAACAATCACAAAAGATGACATTGACTTCAATTTTGAATAGTATCTTTAGAATGATGTAACTTGTGTCACTTTTTGGCACATTGTATGCTTTTACAGTAGTTATAAAAAAGAGGTCAATTTTTTAATTCGTAGTAGACCATAAAATTCTTTGAAGAAGAGATATTTTTGAAATTTGAAACAAAATGCAGCAATACAATAGAAATCGTACACATCTTCCAAATGCTATATTATTTCCCTATTTCACGCAGTGTAAAAACATAGACGATGCGGTCGCAAAAAAAGTCGTGAAGGTTCAAAACAGAAATTTGTAGCCTATTCTGAATAATAAATATATCATATATTCATACAAGATTTGGATGTCAGATTTCAGAATTTTGAACAAAACGTATAAAATAATAAGAATTAGCGTTATAAAACAAGAAAATTTCTTTATGAACAATACTAGTAAACTGCATAAAAATACTGCCTTACCAATCTATCTAAGGAAAGATTATTCAAATTAACATTCTTTAAAACACCCCACTATTTTTTTCGATTTGTGCCAAAGAATACTAGTTCGATCGGTACCCTAATATAAAATATGGAACGATACTTGAACCTAAACAAAACATATCCTTGAGTCTCAGATAGGAAAATTAAGAGGGTAGTTGATATGTGTATAATTATTAATGCCTGTCACAGTATTCAAATAAAAATCATAAGTAGCAAGACTAGGCACATGTGAATTATTGAGACATAGTTCATGATCTCGTATATCGCCCCAACCGCCGTTTTCCCTCGAAGGTTTTAATGTTCGCTTCAGATTCTCCGCCACTATCATCTTTTTCGGAAACAACGAATCCGCTGAGCTACCGAAAAGTTTTGCAGCCTAAAAATTTCACATATTTTCAACTTTCCGAGTTCACCAGTCCTCATAAAAAATTTAGCAAAATTCAGCACAACTATTTATAGCTGAACGATAAACAAACCATTGCAGCAGCATTGTGAATGGCACAACGATGAGTATGTATACCACAATCACCAATATGTATAACACGAGGAGCTTTAACAGCAATGACCTTCAATCTTGATGGTAAACATTTCATGCTAACGCGTAACAGCGACCAATCCCAATTGTAGTCATCGTACTTGCAGAACAACTAAAAACACAAGGAATTTTAAACATCATGAAAAATTGCATCTTTTCACTAAAAAATCAAAAACTTACTTCCGTACAATTTTTAATCAGTTTCCATGTATCCATATCGATAGCCATTCCCATATTATGTTTTGAGCTAAACCATGGATGAATACCCAATCGATTCAAATCGGTCTTAAAATTATTATATTGCTTGAGATATAATCCGAGGCTTATCACTTGACATTCCGCGCATAAACTAAAAAGTACTGTAGACAAAAGACTTTCTAACATAGCACTACAAAAGCAAGCAAAATAAATTTCATCCAATTATCAAAACATCATAGAGAAGGCTTTCTAAATTTCTGATAAAACTTGAGACATTGAAATACCTAAAGATTTATATCGGGAATGGTATAGTCCATGAAATTCAGTTTTTAACTGCCAAGATTCTAAATTAAAAAATACGAAATCACTCACTTCGATTTGTTGTCTACAATCAGTCGCATAACATGTAAAAAATCTGGCGAAACATAGTGATCTTCCTCTAATAATATTACCCATGCTTTTGTTAATGCATATTGTTTCAATATCCCATCGAATACGTAATTCATCTGTTATCGAAAACTGATTTGTAGAGATTATACAGATAACAATAAATAGTCCATATTCTCAATTGTTTTTTTTTCTTTTATCGTTTAAAAGAAAATTATGAATGTATAGTTAGAGAAGATCATTATAATATTTCAGCACATGAATCCTAACAATCAGAAAACTTCAACGAAAATTCGGAATAAACAAACCTTCCACCACCAGTGATGTTTGATTTGTGTCAACTTTGCAACACGAAAATGTCCATACTTATCCGGATTTTTCCAATTATTACATTTTAGAAAAGCCGCCCTAAAAAATTTGGAAGGATTTGTACTGAAAGGGATTAGATTCCTGAAAGTTTTAGTTCAAAAAATCCTCTGATATATGTTACTCGTTCTTAGTCGCCTTCTCCGGACAATCCAAAGGATCTCGACCAGGAAAAACATCTGGGAACAACTGAATACTGTAGGGATAGAATATTTGCATAACCTGAAATAGAAAATCACTATACCTGTTTTCGATCTTAGATATTAAAGCTATTTAAAGCTATTAATTAAATTGAAATCTTTTCAGTTACTGAAGAATTTCGATTTCACCAGCACTAACACAAATATGAACTTTGTCAATTTTGTTTTTCCGAATTGCAACTAATAAAAAGATGCTTCTTTTTCCTGCAATCATTTCAGTTACTTCTTATAGTAAATAACATACTAGACAGAAATCTATCCCTGTAATCAGCCTATTTATGGCTGCAGACGAATAATCATGACTAAAAATCAGCAACGTAGTTTCAATATATCGAGCATTCCTGAGGGTAGAAATCAATTCTTTCAAATATTCGACACGATTATGAACCTAAAAAACTAACCATTGTAATTTGAAAAAGCATCCTTCAGAACTATAAATATAAATAGTTTCCGTCACTCTGCCATAAGTAATCATAATGAGATTTGCACAATTTTTTAGAAATTAGATTTTAGGATAAAAAATCTACAACATAAATTATGTTTCGTCAAAAATATGAGACTTTAGAGGAAATTACCTGCACAACTAGTACAATTCCTACACTTTGCAACTGACCAAACTTATCCGTATTCAAAATCTCATAATTCGCATTAAGAAATTCAATCGAGCGGACAATTTCTTCCTTGCTTAAAGGTGACGGTGTAGTTCGAAACCTCCAACCTAATTCAAATTCCTCCTTCAAGAAAAAAAGTATTTAGAACTTGGGAAAGATATTTCACTGCAGAGACGAAGTATTACAAACCATTTTAAAAATTGCATTTACAACTACTAGGAACAGTGTCCAGCAGAAGTTATTAACTTCGGATACCATCATAGCCTGGAGTAGGCCGAAGGTGACACTGAGTTGAAGCACCTGATATATGGTCAAATCGAACTCAAAAAAATGAAAAATGTAGATGGTCCCTTTACCACCAAGAATTCAGTGCTTTACCTGATTGAATTTCTGAATTCAAACTAAATATAGAACAAAAGCATGAAATGATCGCAGAAAACCTTACATCATCCTGTTCAGGGAGTAACAGTGATTCTGTTTTCGGAGCATCGTACTGTGAACGTTCAAAGTTTTCATTGGCATTTAGATATGGACTTTGTAAATAGACCATCAAAAATCCTGCCTAGAAAAAAGTCTTTTGTGTTAATTGTACATGAAGAATCGTAATTTTCCCATATAATATACAAAATCAATCAGTCATATTGTATCAGGAACATCAAGACTACATCATTTAAATACCATTAATTAACAAATACCATTAATTACGATTTACAAAGCAGTTAAAATATTCATATATTATAGAATGAAAAATAAACAGATATTGCAGCTCAGCGCGTATGCAAAGATTCCAAAAAAAAAAAAGATGTAAAGAAGAGCGAAGTAATTCAACTAAAAAAAGAACAGAAGGGAAAGTACACAGGAAATATCAAGAAAAAAAAAGTTGAGAAAAATTATTATTACTACAATTAACTGCATCCTTTAAGACATTTTTGAGGAGATTTTGACCCAATTGTTTCGAATCTAAATCTTAAAATTGAAAAAATAATTTCCCTCTCCGCAATCTTTCAGAGTGAATTGCTACTATTATTATTTGGTGCGCTACCAATACATAAAATACTAATATAAGAGAATGTGTTAATCGCTATCATTAATCACCAGCATTATAATGGGATTATAACTGCTCGTGCTGACATTAATGATTTTAGAAAATTAAAACAAATAAATCTACAATTTCAAATGAAAGTTGATCAAAAAACTTACAAACGAAATGATGATGACTGCATTTAAACAACGCACAAATCTGTAACGGACCATCTAAGGAAACATCGTGAAGCCTATAATAGAGAAGACTTTGCACACTCTCGTTACACTGTTTCGCACTCACATGATTTCAATTGAGAATCAGCTGCAAACCAGCAACTTACTAGTTCACTTTTGCGAATGCTTTGTTTTCATATAGAAAAATAATGATGAAGTATACATAATAATTATAACACGTCTCTTAATGATTCCAGCGTTTTTAATAACAAAATAAGAGAACATCGTTATCAATCGCATCTATTTGTTTACATTATCGATGGAGCACTGCTACATATTCACATAAAAAAGGACGCTAATATATACAGTCAACAACAGTAAAAAATGTAAACGTGAATCTTCAAGCTACTATACAATGTACTTGCAATGTATTTCAATTCTAATTCGAATTTTCTATTTAGTAGGTTCATAATTTAGTAATAAAGTTCTATGGAGAAGTTTGTAGTATTTCGACATTTACACTGTGAGCAGTGAATAATACTCTCAAACAGCAAAAAAATTCGAATGTGGAGAAAAGACAAATGGAATTATTAGAAACGAGGCCTAAATGAGCAATATTATTAAGCGACCCGAACCGGAGAAGAGACAAGGAAAGTACAGAATACCATTTGTAAAGTTGAAGATATTTAAACATATTGAAGTGCATCTTTTAAAAGTATGATGCTTAAGATGGAACAAATCCATTATGTGTAGTGAAAAGAAAAATTTGTTCAAAAGATCTCGTCCCTGGTCACCAATTATACTTAGAGGCTTAAGGTGAGATTGGTGCCCACCCTAGGACACGATGAAGCAGCCTTCTGAGTTGATTAGATATCCTGTTAAGAAGATCTCAGACGTTGCAAAGCTGGTCACATGGGAAATTCTGGATCAAATCTATATATCTGCTGATAGAAGGTCATAATAACTAAAGAAATTATCAGTGCCAATATCCGACAAAAATACTCCTCATTTCACCAATTTTATCTTTTTGTATCTAAAATGGAAAAGAAAAAGATAAATCCACATATTTTAGGTGTAAAGCACATCAAAGTTAATTCAGGAGAAAATTTAATCTAACGCCTTATCGATTTTGACTTAGTATCAAAAATCTTTACAAGAATGACGGTATCATAAACGCTAGAATAATGCATTTTCTAAAAGCAGCACGAATTACCAAAACTTCATACAAGTTATGCCGATACAAATTCACCGAGAAAAAACTACTCATTTTACAGATTTAAATGGCATTTTCATTGCCTCCGAAACTTCAGCAGATAAATTCCTTTCAGCAATACAAGCCACGCCAGCTCTTTCATAAACGTTTTCAATACCAATGTCAGAAATGTCCAGAGAAGGTGAGTCCTAAACAGACGTATTAACCATAACACCAATACATTAACTATACTAACCACATTAATCATTTCAAGATTTGTAAGAACTATTTTCAATTCAGTAAATTTAAATTTTATATGTAACATACAGGTTCTTGTTCCTTTAGATTTTTGTAATCTTTCAGCATTCGTTTGACATCATCCATATAAACTGGTTGATGCAAATCATAATCTGAAAGAAGGCACTGTGAGAACCAACCCCTCCAAAAAAATCGACATCTCCAATGAAATTCGTTCTACAAATAGAACTGGAATATAGAATTCACTGACGATGTATTTCCTATATTGCCAATATGAAATGAAAAAATTTCAGTTACAGAGCATGAAATTAATGATTATAATTTCGCAAAAAAATAAACCAAATCTGTACAAAAGTTCCTCGAATTATAAATACCTACCAACAAAATCAGGCGAAAAAAGAGTACTCTGCCCAGCACGAACCATTGGAATTCTATTTAAATCACCGAATTCTGAAACTTAACGCTGGTTAGCTTCATGATATATAAACCAAATTCTAAAAAAAAAAAAAGATAATTCCACCAAAATCGAATGAATACTCTCGGAATGAAGTCATACACGATCTCAACCGATTAAAATAAATGATAAATTGCTGTCACATCCGAAAAAGGTAAATGAACTTCTATTAGACGATGGCTTATGATCAGACGTTTGTAAAACCATACGTGTATTAGTCACTTTACTTTTTTCCTACGAAAAGATACAAACCGAAAGATTCTCTCTTAAATTAAATTAGCATTTTGCGGGTACATATCCCGCAATGCTGAGAAAAAATTTTTCTTGCCTCCACAATGTGCAGCAAGGAATGGTCAAAAAACTGAAACATTACATAAAATCCAAATGTATTCACTTTAAATGAAGACCTACCTTCTTCATCCGAGGAAAAGCCTGCTTTTTCTCCAGCCTCTTCTCGCACTCGGTCTAACATTCTGCAATTTTATGCAACTATGGTTGGAAGCAAATAGTGATGGACATCATATTAGCATTTAAATTACTTTACATTATAATTAAGTAGTATTTCATTAATCCTCCATAAACAAGTGACCACATAAATATTTGGATGTAAATTATACATCAAAAGATTAACCAATAATTAGTGGGAGACTTTATTAAATAAAATTTATTTTGAAACTTACACTCTCAACCGCGCTGCAGTACGCCATTTAATTCTTTTTGATATTTTCGATTTACGAAAAAAGCCCGGAGTAAGCACTCTTTTCGGTCTGGGTTCTTCAAACGCACTTGAATTGGTAAGTTTCATGAACTCTCTCTAAAATCGCTGTGCATATGATGATAAAATAACATAATGCATACCAAGAGGCGGAAGCCAACAACTCTTCAAAGCAGACAGTGAACAAATCCTGGTGCAAAATATAAAACACAGTTATAGTTCTAGCAGTTAATCCAGTGAAACTGAAATCACACAGATATTTTAAACTATACAACCGTAGCCTTATCAATTCAGCTTTGCTTTGATCTCATCTTGAAATGCCAGGAAAAATACTTACATTTCGAGAAATGAGAAGTGATTTCAAAACGGTCATATAGTAATGGCGTATATAATGATCGTATAGAACCCTGCGATTGTCACGTAGTTGCACTTGATATGATGGTCTTTCTGGATTAAACCAACCACCTAAAAACGTTTAAAAAATTCTACTTGACAGTAGTAATCTATTAAAAATAACGCACAATACAAAAACTTAGTATATCCAACTTATATTTTATCGGCCAATAACTAAGAATGACCTACTCTATTTAATAAATTTAAACAATACAGGCAAAAAAAGACTTAAAGATACGTATTTGTTCCAGTCATACTGTACGCATAAATGTTTATTAAAAAGCACTTACATCGAATCTTTGAATGTAGTTTTCCTAACGGATTCCCAAAATACAAATTTGGATCTGCTGTGAATACAGTATCGAGAACTTGTTCTTCATCCTTATCTGATCCTTCATACTTGGGCAGGAAACGCTAAAACATTTTCTGTTCAGCTATTTTTTAATAAGCCATGCTGTATAAGTAAATACTGCAAAAAAAACTAATCAAGTCTGAAACTATAACCTTCAAATAATTTTGCGTATCATTGCCCAGACTTCGAAATGCATGCTTGGTTATCACAGCTCGAAACATGGTTTCCTGGAAGAATACATTGAAAGTTCATACAAAAGTTTTATTTCAAATTATGAATAAATATACGAAACATTTTGGATTACTTCAATTTATTCTGAATAATTTATTATCTAATTTCGGCATGTACATCTAATGAGTGAGTGTATGGCAAACCTGTTCTACAATAATGGTCGGTACTTGAACAATCTCACCGCCAAGGCATAACCGTGAAAAGTTTAGATGTGACGCATTTGCTCTGTTCATGCCCGAACACATCGGATAATTGTTGGTTCGTAACATTTTCAGTTACAATTAAAGCTCCAACGATACGCTGAATCAGAATCCTACGTCTATTTCCTTTCGTTCCGCACAATGATGGAATAATGACGCCCTCAACTACAAACACAAATCACCGCGTGACATCTACGCTCTATTTTTCCGTCCCATCCAATAACAATATTCAGCGGTTGGTTGGTTGGTTAGTCCATGGATTCCATTTAAAAGTATGTACAGGCAACTAGAATATCTTCCATGCATTTGTTAGATTTTAATTAGCTAAATTTCAGACATTTAAATTGTAGGTTTTTGCATGCTAATCTCTTTGAACTAACGCTGAAGTGTAAACAAACAGTACACTTCAAAGATTACTAACGATCACTTCAATCTCACTGCTGAAATGGTTCCTTGCAAATATTTGTGGAGAAAAGATGATATGTTATTCATCGCTATATTCATCTGATATTCATTGCCTTCAACTGTAATTTGGCTTTGTATTTTCGAGACCACCATAGTGAGTCATGACATCATCTCTTGGTACGGAGAAACGATGGGTGACGGATCTTGAAAATCAAAATATAGATGGTTCAAGAAGACTACGACATCTTCTAATGACATGCGCAGATCCAATCGAAACGATCAAAAATTTCCAGGAACGAAATAGTATTAAGGTATATGTTAATTCTGTATCATTCTTATAGAGTGCTTTATTGTAAAAATAGTTCATTGTGCGTTCTAAAAAGTGATTTCGTGAATGCATGAAATTTGAATAGTTATTAGCAATATTTTTTCGGTGTATATTGCAAACAAAACCATTCTTCTGCATTATTTCACAGTAGTTTATTTCATCGGACGCTAACTAATAAGTACAAAAGCATTTCCACTTCAGCATTGATGAAGTATTTTTTTTTTTTCCAACACTTTATGTCAGCTCTCAGGAGAGAAATGGTGCACGTATCACGCTTTCTTTCGCACTATAGCTTACCTGCAAAACTTGTAGCAGTCATTGTTTACTATTGACATTCTTGTCAAGTGAGCATACAGTTTGGCGACTTGTCCATGAAAAATTTTTTATCAAAGCAATAAAGCTATCTGTGAGCTAGCTATTATGATCTAAGTTAATTTGGCATTACACTGATATCACTTTAAGCAGTTTGTTTTCAGCTACCGGCATTAAATCCTGCATTACGACTGCTCGATCTGCACAATATTCGCAGAACAGAATTCCATGAAGAAGTATGTAATTTTATATTTGAGAGATGACACCAGTAGTTACTATGCATGTGAATGACAATTTTTCTTTCTCTTTATATTGGATGTTTCCAGGCAGCGAATGATATCTCGGATTTGCTGCTTGCAAAAATCAAAGATCTAGGTGCGACAGGAACTATAGAGTCAGTACAGTTATTAGAAAAACAGCTGGAGAGGAGTTTTAAACTGTATCGAGTTCCTAGCATTCGACCTTTTGTATTGGAAACACTGAAACAACTGCCAAAAGCTCCGGATCGGTAGGTATTAATTATCGACATTTTTATTAGTGGAAAATCTAGTGAAAATGATAAAATAGCGTTTGTAGTTACAAAGTCATTCATCGTCTTGCTGTGTTTTTTGTAAATATGTTGTATTAGACTCACCCGTTAGCTCTGGATGTAAGGAAAAAAATATCATTCGATGTAAGAGTGAAATCTGGCAAAAACGGAAGTTGCGAATGATTTGCAGAAGCTACTCAGTATGTCCTGAAAGCTTTTTTCTTCAGATTCGATTATCATGTGGAAAAATCGTTAAACTCTCTTTTCAAAGCTCATGCAACTTTTTGCTGACAATTTTAAGGTATAGTAGATATTTGCCGTCCCAAATACGATGCCTTGAATTGAATCTTGGTGACTGTAATTGACGGTATCATTAGATCGGTCGTATTTTGTTAATCGAACTGCAGATAGTTATAAAAAAATACTACGGAGACATTTGTCCATACTTTACAAATTTTTTCCAAGTATAACATATGTTTCTAAGCAATCATTTGCCTAAGCTATGGATTTTAATTATTTGATTTTTTGAGTATTTGATTTTTATTTGGAGAATTTTTCATTTCATTTTGGGTATATTAAATTTTATCAGATATCTAAAAGTGATTGTGACCGATCGGGATTTTTACGATAGTTGTGCGGTCACAGTGCGACAACAGATTTGGCTGAAGAACGATTCATTATACATGGATGCAATACTTCCAGTTGTAGATTCTTATATTGATAGAAAACAGAAAGTTATGCAAGCAGTGGACCAATCACCAACGAATTATTTTACATGCGATACAACCAAATCAAGACGACAGTGGCCGCAAATTTTAGGTACGAGATTTTCTAAAAATTTAATTTAGAGTTGAAATACGAGCTCAACAGTTTTTCGATCAACATGCATGTCAGAACTAGTTGCAATCTTGGCAGTGTAATTTATAGAGCTAATGGCAATGGTTGGTCATCAGGAACTATTATACCAGCGATTGAACGACGTCATCCGTGAACGCTTCCTGAAATCTGCTGATGCAACGTACTGTTCATTGCGGATGGAGCTTGTCATGTCCGCTCATGATTTAAATATTGAATCCGTAATCCGATCAGGTTGTTTATCGTAGCATTTAGCCTGAAAATTAGTTGAGGAGAACACTGTTAGAAGTTTTTTTATTCATTTGCCTTTTTAGATCCATGTCATGATTTGGCTTGGTGTCTGGATGCATGTGTCAGAGATAAACATTTGGATGCGCAACAGACAAACAAATTGAAAAATATATTGGAATCAACTAAGAAAACTAAAGCAGAGGTTGTGCAGTGTTTTCCATACTTAAAGCATATTTAATATTTCATTAGGACCAGTCTTATCAGCTCACACGAAAGAGTATAGCGATATCATTCTCAGATCTGAACTTCCGAATTTCACAGCTCATTATTAAGAGGAAATTTCTCTCATTATGCGTGAATGTTTTAGAAACTTTCCATTCAGTTTCAAGAGCCGTGCTAGGGCTTCACGCATTGTATATGTCATGCTTACTCTAAAATTTCATTTTAAATTAATCTTGCTTATAGGTTATTGGGGATTTAGCAATGATTGCTGGTGATGCGCATGTTATACACTTCTTGTGCTCTATGGCTGTTAAAGTATTACGCGATTCAGTTTTGCATGCTACTGGTCAGTTGCCGAGAGAATTAGTTCCTCTGCAGCTTCTTTTGAGGTTCCTTTGAATATATTTTGAATTTACTTACTCAGAAAATCTTATAGTATATATGTATATCTTACTGCATTCAGATTATTATCATTTGGAGCTTCTGCACACAGCGCATTATCAACTAACGATGTTAATATCTTACAAAATGTTGATTCTCTTGTTTTCACTAAATTTCTGGCTTCGTTTACTACACTTATTGTAGAAGATGTGATACGATACGAACTTAATCAGGCGCCGGGTAAGTTAACTAGTTCGTTTTTAGTTCATATGGGAATTATAGAGAAACTGGAAAAGGCCGATCCAGGGTTTGAGATGAATTGATCGAAAAATATCGACTTTATAAAACTGCTTGAAGATTTTGAAGCCTTTTATGCATTAGATAGCCTTAGTATTAAGCAATTGTTGTATTAAGTTCGGTCATCTTTATTGGCCTAGCATTTCGGTTTGATCATAGTTTGTCACGGACATTTTATAGATGAAATTATTGACGAAAATCCGGCAAGTGACTTTCTCTCTGATCCTTCCGAAGAGGTGTTGAGTTTTTTGAAGACAGATGTGACATGCGCGTTGCTCTGGATTCACTATATATTGGATATTCTCCCCAGCAAGCGTCGTGTTTCAGATTTGCCAGGCATTATGCGTTATGTGAAAGCATTACCTTGCTTAAAATACAAGGTGCGAAGTTCTAAGCAAAATAGTGTTTTGATACCATTTAAGAAGTATGTTCGAAATTTTTAACATTTGATTTTAGGTTGCCTATTGTGACCCATGGGTACATCTAGTAATTCACCGATTACTACAGTCTGCACCGTTTGACTATCTTTTATCAACTGAGCAAGCATCGCATTTCATCATGGAAGAATATCTGTTGAAAGGATTGAATGTAAGAGATTTTTGTATGAGTTATAATTTAGCACGAAATTAAGACTTGATTGGTTATCCCATGTTCAGGTATTTCACAGACAGATTTCATCTTTCTTTTCGTGTCGGACTTCGTGCATTGCCAAATAAATTATCAATTTTACAGCGCTATCCTAATGTGAAATACCACCTTCTACGTATTTTGCATCTGTTATGGTCTTCTGTTGGCGATTCTCGCTGCCGTCTCATTTTAGACAAAATCGCACCAGAGGTGGGTTGTTATAAGACTATCTTATTCAGTGCATTATTCATATTTACCCTGCACAATCGATTTGCTTAGTAATTTTTACAACTTTGTTCCAAACTTTTCGATTTTTCGTTTTATTATTTCTGTTTATAACTTGCATTTTTCATGCAACTGAATAATTTTTAAATCGTTGAATAATATTTAATAATTTTTACAGAAAATTCTCGAACTGGGTGATCGTGAGAGCGAGATTGACCTAAAACATTACTCTAGGGAATATCAACGTATACGAACAAAAATAGAAAAAAATTTATCTACAGATAGTTCAGTATCAAGTACATCGGTTACTTCTATTCAGTCTCTTTCAGACATTTCAGACATTAACAGGAAGTGAATATATTTGATTTTTGTTATTTGCAAATTACTATTCCAATTCGTTTTTTGTAACATACTTTTTCAATTTCATTTTCTGTTTTTTGGTTTTTCTAATGTACTCTTGAAATCATCTCTCGGTAGATGAACTTGTACATGCATTTTGGTTCGGTTTTCTTTGTATTGAGTCAGAAATTTTATTCCGGAGTTGCACAAGATTTAGTCCCATGTGTTTCTTGATGTTAGGATGATTTGGACGAGAATCTGCTTTTTGTAATGGGTTTATCACGTCAGTTTATCAAGCATACCGATTCCATTTATAAGATATTTGAGTCGACAGATTTACAGTATTACCTGAAATGTTTTAGTTCTCATGTATTTTTTAAATGTTGTATCTATATTTTATTTATTGGCTTGAAATTTTCCGAACATATGTTTTGCTGTATCTTATTTGATAATTTTTTATTTTGTTTTCTCTTGGAATTCAGTTTTATTCTTTTAATTTGTTGTGTAAATTCAGATAAGAAAGCTTGATATGTTGAGATTTTGTATTCATTCTTCTACAGCTGGCAATTGATTAGTGTTGTTAATCTATTCTAATTTTTTTACTGCTAAATTTAATGACAAGTGTACTTTATTTGTAGTGTATCGAAATGATTATTACAGTAAACTGAACAAAATGGCATGTTGTAAAATTCACTAATTTACTACATTACGGGAATAAAGGCAGTTATACTGAAGGATTCCTGCATTCAAAATAGTGATCTAAAAATTAAATGCTTTTCATCATTTTGGTATTTGTTCGTTTAATCGATCAACTTATATAATATAGTTTATGTGAGCTGTATTATCATTTTGCAAAATTGGTGCTAGATATATTCATAATTTTTCTGCTTTTTCAAATCCGCCAGAGATCTATCTGAATGTAAATGACAGCTCATGAAATGAAACTACCTTTTTGGTGGCTGGGATGAGTCATACACACCCAATTTGGTGTTTTTGTGTCAGTTTCTGTTATTTTCATTACATGGCCGTATAAATCTATGATTAACAAATGGACATTTCGTTTTATGTTGTTGTCACCTTGAATGGTTGTTTTGTAGTGTTGAGGAATATAAGTCTTGTTAAGGATTCGAGAAAGCTGCTATTAGCGTATCTTTTAGAATGCAAGAGCAGGTTAATCACGCAGTGGAAAGTGCGAAGGAAGCCGCGGCATCGGTTACTGAACGTGTTAGCGATTTCTTCCAAGGCAATCCATTTGCCACACCTGTTGGACGCAAAATCGGTGACGTTTTCGTGATTTTTGCAACTGTTGAGGAAAGTGGTTGATGTGAATTTGTATTATATTCTTCTTTGTTATTTTCTTTTGTAATGTCTATTTTTGCGAGAATGTTTGTTGTAGAAATGGCAACTGATGCAAGTGTTTTGGCATCTGAAAATTGGGGATTAAATATGGAAATCTGTGATTTCATCAACAATACAGCGGAAGGGTTAATGCTTATCTTTTCAATTTCTCATTTTTCAGAAATTTTGATAATAACTGAAGACAAGAGATCTTCTCCAACCTATGCAAAATTGAAACTCAATAAGCCATTCAGCTGATTGTTGCAGAGGACGTGATGCAGTGCGAGCAATACGTAAACGACTTCATTCGCAAATATCGAAGAATAACGCTGTTGTTATGTACACATTGACAGTATTAGAAACATGTGTGAAAAACTGTGGTATAAGATTTCACGAATTAGTTTGTCAGAAAGACTTTGTAAATGAACTTGTCAAGCTTTTGGGTCCAAAGTTTGATGCACCTCAAGTAATACAAGAGCATGTTCTCGGCTTAATTCAGGTTATTCAATCGTTTTAATTTCCATTTGCTATCGATTTACGTAAAAGTCATTTTTGATTGTGTCTGTTATTTTGAATGCTAAATTTCGTTATTCAGGGAGAACCATTCCAGACAAATCATTTTTCGATAATTCAAGCAGTAGTAAACGTAAAATTTACATCTGCTCTTTTCTTTCACTTCATAGCAAAAAAAGTTAGCGAGAGAAAATTTGGAATCATAGTTTTAAGAGTTTCTCAATCAGAAATTACGAAGAAAATTTCAGTCATGGAATGATGTGTTTCAAAATGATCCGCGTTTGCAAGGTGTTTGTCAAATTTACGCTGAACTGAAAGCGAAGGGTGTTCAGTTCCCTATTGCAGATCCTGATTCGGTGGCACCAATATTAACCCCCAAAAGAGTAAGTTTTTTATCATTCTGCATAGATGCGCTTACGATATTCATTTGAAAGAAACTACAGAATTTTTTTTTAATCATCTGGTAAGTGCTGTTTATTACAGAACATGCTTTATCCTTTTTTATCTATTACTTGTTTACTGTACTTATTAATATACATGGAAAGTCAGTCAGTAGAAGGAATTTCATAAATTATTTTGAATATTTGGGTATAAAATTTGTGTTTTTTTAACACAAAGGTATTTGTTTTGTTTGCATTATATCTCACGAACGTCTTCATTTTAGACTGTTTTTCCAATCGGAAAAACTCAGGGGACTATCAGCGCTGAGGTAGATACCACTGAACAAGGCATGTTGGTATGTGGAATTATTTCTTTTTTGATTTATTTTTTGAGGTTAATGCTGCAATTACATGCGCAGTCACTCAGTTACATGTTTATTTGAATTTTTGGTAGAATTTAGGTACAGTAGTGAAACGCTGAATCTTTTACGACTTTTCCTCTCCATATGTTCTTAGCATTCCCAAAAAAAAAGAGAAACTTCATCTTGTCCCTTTAGTCGTTCGAAGCTCTTGCAAAGTCCACCGGATATGCAAGGCGTGACATTACTAAAGGATATATGAAATCCACCGGTTTTCAACGAGGAAAGCAATAGTTGTTCGAAAGTATTTATATTCCATCATCTCATCCATGCTGCAAAATAATATACTGTCATCTTAAAGCTTTTCGTCATTCAGGAGTAATGTTTAAGACTGGCACATATTTGACTTTTAATCAAGCAGATAACATTATCGAGGTCATTTCCATACGCTTTTTTCAAGTACGCCAATATTATGGCTCTGTTTTTTATGATTAAATTCAGTTTTTTCACTACTTCCCATTTATAAAATGATATTTACTTAATAAGCATTCATGCAATGAATAAATATACAATTACCAGTGTCTTAATGAATAAATCAGCCGTTAATTTATACCACTTCTTCAACTTGCTTTGTTAGACAGCATTTCGAGTGGATTTTCAGTGTTTACTTGAAGCTGTTGGTCGTATTTCATAGCTTCAATTTCATCATTATAATTTAGTTTTTACGGGAGATGTAAAATCCATTTAACTGCGTAAATTTCCATCCAGCTGAAGTTGATGTGTAGCATCGAACGTTTTTTCCTGCAGAACCACGGCAGGTATAACATCATGGATAGTTTTTATATACATTAGTTTTCAGAGGTTCTCTGAACTGGCAAATTTTATTGAGAAAATTAGGTGAACTGATCGTAGTTTCTTCTCAAATTCATGGAAGTTAGGAATACGAGGCTGAATTTTCATGATCTCTTTCGTAATTTCATCGTTAATTTACAGTTTTGCAGAATCCCGGGTCACATGGCTTTGCTGGTCCGTCTCAGTTTGTGCAACCCACACCAGAGCAACAGGAGAAATTACGCAAGGAACTTGATGTGGTAAATGGCAATTTAAAGGTATTATATATTTAAAAGTTTGTTCATGTCAAGATTTAAAATTTGGAATTCGCGGAAGTTTAAAGTCGGATTCCTTTGAAGTTTTATAAAATAGAACTAGGTCCAAAGTTGTCGTATGAAGTTTCTTCATAGGTTTGATTTGTATGTTTAATTATTTTAAGTTTAAGATTTTACTTCTTGCCAGCTTTGGTGGAAAGTTTAGGTGTTTAGTATTTCATATACTTTTTTAAGGTTATGCGGGAATTGTTATCTGAGATGGTTCCGGGAAAAGAGACTCCGGATGACTTGCAGCTACTGAATGAATTGCATGCTATTGTAAAGCAGATGCATGTGAGAATTCAAGACCTTATTCGTTCCGTTCAGAGTGATGAAGTCATGTGTAAGTTCCTTTTCTTCAACGAAAGCGAGTTATGACATCGTTGTAAACTGCACTCAGTGATTGCTGAATATTAGAACATAAGAAATGGATTCAACAAATCTCCAACTTCACATTCTACCGTTATTTATGGATGTCGTGTTTAGATATACGTTATTGCGAAGAAAAGACTAACACATATTCTTAAAGCCTAGGCAAGCTGATATGCTCTGCATTTTAGATACTCTTCTGTATGGAGTATTTTAAAATGTTATCTTAATTGACCTTTAGATATATTTATTATAATTATGCTTTATATCATGGTAAAGCAAAAATTCTGAAATTTTTAATGAGAGTAGGCACATGATGATGCCGATTGCTGAGAGTAAGATGAGATTATGGGTGGGTAATTTCTAGATGAAAGTTTCAGATGAACTACTGGTCGTAAATGATAATTGCAACAGTCTTTTTGAGAAATATGATTCTTATATGATCAATCGTACATGTGACACAAAAGAAAATGAATCTTCGGAGAGCAGCTTGATTAAACTTGACGATCTGACGCTGGATCGACAGTTTGGTGCATTGAAAACTTCTGATACTGCGAACTTTACCTGGTAGTGTCTTTTTTCTGGAGTAGAATACTAGATAAGTTTCCATTACTTCATTAACTTCTTCGGGATTAGATGAGAATATTACGGTGTGCAAGTGGGAATAAGTGGGATGATTAAATGACCCCTAAGCATGATGCGATATTTCCCAGAAGCTTCAAGTAATCACAGAAGATAATCATGCATGGCGGTAGTTTTCATGTACTTGATCCTGATCATATTTGTGCATTTAATAGATTACTGTGAGTCGATTTCTGAAGGGTTTGAGATACATTCGATTCTGACGCACGCTGTTGCTTCTGTTCCCTCGGGACACGCTTTGATTGATAATTCCGATAATTTCGTGTACATAAACTTATAATTTTTAAATGAGTGGCGTTGTTGCACAACTTTGTTTTTTGGAAGATGGATTATTCAATTTAGGACAACGAGGAGTTTTACAGTAATTTGATAAAATACACATTTGTGCTGAGTTTTCCGAAATGCTTTAAAGGACTGAAGCCCCCGACGTATGCCAGCAAACTGGTAGCAGTCAATCGAAAATGATGACCGACAAAGACGCCCCAATTAAAGACAGAGAAGCAGCCGAAATGGCGGAATGGTTAGAAGCCCAGAAAGGCAAGGAAAAGACTCCCGTTACTTCTCCTACAGCAATGCTTAGCGGTATGTTTTTTTCGATCGTTCGAATTCACTGATCCTCATTAGTGTGCGATTCCGGTGAAATAACTTCCATGCGTAATTCTTGCTGTTAGACCTCAATTTAAATTAACTTTGAAATGGCATGCTTCCAGGGCCTTCTACGGAGCATGAAGCATTCCTACACGACCAGTCAACATCAAAAGACAAAGCGGAAACAACACCTTAATCGTGTTAGCTTAAATGTATTTACTCTAAGAGCTGTCAGTAAAATTCATGTGAATATATCTTCCATATTCCATTTTATTTTCCAATTTATTCCACTGTATTTTATTTTAATCAATTCATTTGTATAATGTGGAAACGAAATATTGTGCTGTGTGTAAGACCGACGTAACGGAACTTTTTTCAAAACTATTTGGTTCGAGAAAAATACTTGAGGAAATTTCGGTTTGTTAAAAAACCCCTTATTGTGAACAATTCCTGACAGGAATAAATATTCAAAGCTGTCTGTCATTCAATACACGTCCTAGAATATCCACTGTATTCGTATTCCTAAGGGCATCACGATCATACACGACCTCCCGAGGATGCTCATCAGATTCTGTCTGATTCGCTATTATTAGAATGCATTTCTAAATCTTTAGCTAGCTCATATCATAAACTTCATGATGTCAGTATAGGTACGCATTAAATCCCGTGAAATATAAATTTATTTCAGAGAGAAGTGACAAATAGGTTTTTTTGAAGTCTAAATTAATCGAATCAAGTTTACATAGCTTGGAAACATAATCATCTGTGATCACTTCAACTCTTCAAGCATCTTCGATGAAATATCTGGAGTGAATGTGGGCAGCAATTAGCATCTTCGTTACCGATAAGTGTTCCGCACGCAGTACACGTTGTTTTTTCATCAATTTGAACATGTAGATGCGCAGTTTTCAGCGCCTTTTTTGATAGTGCTTTTATCGCTTGTGCCATGGCCGGAAAAATATCACTCGCAGGTTTGAAGTTTTTGTTAGACTTCATTTAATAAATGAAAAATCTTGAAGGCCCGTTGCTCTATACCCAGTTGTTGACAAATACCTTTTTCTTCAATTGCTGGCAGTGAGACCGGTCTTTCGCCGATAATACGATACCCTCTGCGAATCGAAGAACTGATAATAATGACCAGTCGTTTGGGATATTTTGCAATACTTCAGTTCCATTTGAAGTAAAACCAAACGTGTTCAGTAAACTGATTATTCGTGATCTGATTTCCGGCTGGGACCTATATACAAATTAATGGGAGAGAAGGAAAACTTCCGTGAGTAGATTGATATCTTTCGAAATTTCAGCAAAAAGCGAAGTCACTTAAGAATAAGGCATGAGCAGATTAAAGGAATACTATCAAATGAAGTGAATCACAAACTGGAACTTACGTGACATTTCGGAGATAGAATTTCAGAAGTGTCCATTTCAGGACGTGTTCCGATGTATCTGTATAAACACAAAATAATTCAGCTGCATCGCAGTCTTTGTAATCATTCAGTAATTTCTCCAAGTATTCGACAGAACCTTTTTCCTGACAATTTTTCTTTTAAGGAACTGAAAGCTTTCCAATACTTTTTCTCAGATGAAATATACACATAAAAAACCAATATCTTTGGAATATACGCAGAAAAGTCAGTTTACAACTTCAAATGATATCATCTTTCTTAATCAGTGCTTTAGTGATTAAAGTAATTTCAAATCATAAAGCTACCTTAACACCTTCCAGCAAAATCAGTTCGATAGAAAAATGCGGGTAACTCTTGAGAACCGCACGAGTGTCCAGTAAATTTAGCTTATTTGGTTGAAGAAGGAAAGTACGTAGCTCTCTCCTGCATGATTTTTCATTTTTTCCTTCGCTCAACAACGTATTGATTTCCTCTATGTACATTGAAAATAACAGTGAATGAAATTCGACGTCCTGAAAAAAAAAGATTCCAGTTCATTTCACAGTAATCTACGAACTTCAATACTGAACCAACTTAGTCAATCTTCCTTCGTGTAATGCGTTGTTCGGTTCTATATGTACAGAAATGTCTAGTTACCTAAAACATTTGTAAACAACGTACAGCGTATGAAACTATAATTCCACTTTAAATTATCTGTTAGCACTTACCAACTGTAATCGATATCATCGTTGGTCATTTATAGAAATACTGACATAGAAGTTATAGGAATATAAGAATGGAAATAAATGCAAAGTTGAAATTGTATTCTTAATATAAAAGGTAAGTACTTGAAGGGATTTAATTCCTTCGAGGTATCTGATCAACGTACTCCGCTTCTGTTGCAAGATTCGTACAATTTTCGAGTGATTTAATTTGATCGAACATCTTTTTAGACCGTCGATTACATCATCCGGGCGAACTCGAAGCAAAAATTCAACCCAACCCAATACCGTTTGTTCTGAATGAAATCTGCAAATTTGTTGAATTGTTTCAATTTAAAACATTAAAGAAATATTCAAGATACACGGGAAAAATACTTAGACACCTATGACGGCTGACATTAACAGAATTCACTAAGGAATTTACTTCAAAGTTATGTACTCAAACACTCTCATTATATAATTAAGCATGTTTCAGATGCATATATGTTGACCAAACCTTGGAAAGAATTGTAGACACAAGTTGACAATTTCATCATCACAAGCACTCTCATTGTATAATTCACAACTTATTGCAAGTGCGTTATCAAAATCTGAAAGGCAAAATGCAACAGTGATAAGGAATTTTCGGCGATTATGTTCTCGCATCCACTCATTGCAGTCGTCAAATGTGCAATGAAGATTTAATGAAATATCCTCAGCACCCAGTGCGTCTTGTTGTAATGATATCAATCTTAGTAGTAGAGCGTCGATATCCTGCAGAATTGACAAATTTTGAATGAAAGGCGCAGTATTTACAACGAACATAAAATTACTAAAGTTTACAGAGCAAATACTTATATTTATTTAATAATTTTTAATAAATTAAGAAACCAAAGACTTTGATGGCCAAACCGCTAGTTTTTTAACTAGAGTTTTGATCTGCTAAATCAAAAAATCCAATAGGTACTTTCTACGGATTCCAAAAAACCGTTATATAGCCAAGATGGTTTGGCATATAGTGAAGCACAAGAGCATATAAGCTTTACAAGTACGCTAACACTAACTACTCAAGTTATTAAGCTTTGTGCTCAGAAACTAGTAACCAGGTTTCTCGATCTCCCAGTTTTTTAAATGATATTTTAGTTCTACTACAGCTGAAGAACCAATAACCGTTCACAAAATAAAATCTCGATTTTCAACCTCCTCCAGCCCTCCTGAATAAATATAAATAATAGTTCAAATGCAACAGGATATGCACATGTTACTTTGAAAAAAGTGTAAAGGGAGTACCCGACGAAATTCAGCGGTCCAATGAAGTACTCTGATCGTCCTTAGATAATGTTCCAAAAAAGTTATAAACTGAGTGGAACCTTCAGCAATGAAATCATCAAAAGCTTCTTTTGATGAATTGATGCCTTCTTTGCTTAGCTCTGATCGAAATCCTGATGGGAATGGAAGTAAAATTCGAAGTGATGTCAAAACCTGAAAAACCGAAATTGTCACATATAAAAGACAGAGTAAAACTACGTTTAGTAAAATGAAATTTTTTGGACAAATTTTGGAACTCATTACCGTACGAGGATCTAATTCGGATAACACGGCCAATTCGTGAAATTTTTCAAATTCTTTTCGTTCGAAAAACATTAAGGCCACTTTCTGCTTTAACAAGTTGAATTTCTAAAAATACTTCATAATATTTCTTGTTTCATCACAAAGCTGTGACAACGAACATTTTTAATGCAAAAATCATTTATTAAACATAGCAACTTCACCACTATTTCTGCGTCATATTGTCTATTCGAAACAGCATTTTCAGCAAATCTCAATGCTTCATCCAGTTCACCACTTTCAACAAGAACTTTCGCCTGAAAAATATCGTAATAAACTTTATTTTCCCAACATGTCCTCATGCTCTGAATTTCAGCTCGCAACCTAAGCCACATAACAACCATCGACCTAATGACACATAAAACAATCAATTTTTCGACCCTATCAAACCACGATATTTCCTCTAGATGATTGATATTCTCGTTATTGCAAACATATAACTGTCCATCAATACACTCTAACAATGTTCCAGTAGTGAAAGGCCATCTTTGAAGAACAACTGATTGTTCGGAACTGAAAATACTAGCAAAATCTATAAAACATTCTATATTAAATAACTCAAATGAAATTAGAAACTTTCATTAATACCAACTTTCACTGAACGCAATTCTCAGAAAAATAACCTGTAAGCAGTGATCGACGATGCTGTCAGAACAAAGACATGTGGTGAACGATAAGCAAACGATATGATAGAAGTCAGACCCCAGAATAGCGGCGGTCGCGATGAAACACCTCCCGATGTTGCGAAAACGCCCAAACCTTGCATACCATTCACTAGAAATTCCTCCTGAAACCGTTGCTATCTATAATTTATGAGGTAAGAAATTAATTTCTCTTGCAGTAGAACTTTTACATGATAAATTTGAGAGAAAATTTACTAACCGCATCTGCGTTTATAATGATAGGACGTATAACTTGTGCGTCATATGGAAACAACGACAGCGTTTTATTTTCCAGAATATTATGAACAAAATAGGCTTGGGGCAGAGCATAGCATATGCAATATTTATTATACGATAAAGCAACGACACTGTCCTCAGTTCGTATCTCTTGCTGAATTACCAAATTATCTGCTTTGCTTTCACAAACCAAGATACAGCGATTGTTCGTAACTAAAGCAAGCTGTAACGAAAATGGATCTGCTATGACTGGATCCTTATTCAAGGCCAAATGAGCTATGTTCGACGCCGCACTTGAGCTGATTGGCTGAAAAATGTTCAAATCCAAATTTCAACACAATTAACGAAATCGAACTTAGTTCAGTAATTCCACGATGATCTCTCGTAATTACTACGTACATAAATGGTAAATAAACAGAGGAATGAACATTTATTATAGATGTAATAAAGCTGTTCAAGTATTCAAACTTTGCGATAATTTTAGCCAAAGTTAAGTGGATAGCTCACTAACAATAAATAGAAAGTGTATGCCTCTACATATTAATAGAATAACACATTAATAGAATAATTTTCCCACAATATCCATCCCTTTCATTCTGAAAAAAATGTAGCTGCTTACCTTCAACGTATTTATTTCTAAATTAAAAACTGTGGATGCTGACAGAACAATGAGATAATCAAGCGCTGTGGCAGCCACTATTCGTGCAACGGGAACGTCCTAAAAACATCATTCAAAAAGGAACCAACTCCGCATATTTTAACAGTTTTTTCGCATCCTTTTCGGTTCTGGAAAATTTTTTAAAATCATTACCGTCGAAAGTTGCAACACATTAATAACACTCTTTGTACAAAGATCCACAAGCAAAATTCGTCCATGTGAAGTACCAACAAACAACGTCTTTGATGTTCCATCAATACAAGTTACCTGATATCAGTTCATAGAATATAACAGCAACATTTCAATGGTATTATGACAAATATTATTATGACAAAGAAATTCAATTGCAAACCTTTTCATTTGGTGCGAAAATTGAAACCGTTTCAAAAACAACATTCAATCGATAATATTCATCTACCATATCGGGACTACAAGGAAATCACTGAAAATTATATAAAATGACCAATAACAAAATATTCCGTACGAAGATGACACTCGATCATCATGTCAGATATTTTTTACGAAGCGGTCTTCAAAATTCGCATATCACTACAAAATAAAAAAAAATTTTATTTTAAACAAATATAAATCAAAGAAAAGAGAACAAGTTTGAAAAACACAAGACTGAAAATGAAACAATCTGAAGCATATCACACCAAGCAACACAAAATTCTTCAAATAGCATACCTAAAATATCAACTTATACTTTATATTCTTGTTAAATCTGCTTAAAATTTATAATGCACATACAGCTGCGTGCGTACAGTGCACGTCTACTGCATGTTATTGATTGAGTCACAACTGAAAAACTATGATAATCAGAGAATTTTTCTTACTTCACTAACACTAAAAGGTAAAAATAGCACGCCAACATAAAATGAAAATTATGATTAGAATAAACAAAATGTCAAGCAATTCAAGAACCTAAAATGAAACAAGAATTAAAGCAAAGAGAACCCATATGAATGAAGATATAATAATGAAAGACAACATCAAACTCATGCAGTTACCAGAAAGATAAAAATGGAATGGATCACAAAGCCCAAATTTGGTATAAGTTTCGAGAGAAATATAAATAAGAAGAAAAAGAAATGATAAGATTTACTGAATACATTAAAGCCAAACTTTCCTGAGATGTAGAAAAAGTAACGTTAAGAAAAAAATTTCAAAATGCATCCTTCATTTGATGAAAGGGACGTACGGCCAAATCCACCGGTAGATGATAATCATACTTAAGAAGACGTTCCAACAACTGGTAAATGTCCTCACAACCTGCAAATTACACAGTTCACTGATATTTAAATGACAAGAACAAAGTCTGAGAGTTCAAAATCCAAACTCATGCACATTACCAGAATCTTCGGAGCATCCTGCAACATGTCTCTCAGTATCGGCAAGAATATCAGGTTCAATTGTCCATGCATTTCCAGAACAAAATGCACTTGTCCGCCATCAATCTATTTCATTTTAGTCACAAGCTAGATTACCAACTATTTTAAACGACTCTTACCTAATCAAGCAGCATTATTAGAACATTCCTCAAAAGGAATTACATCCTACCGTGCTTCGATACTACCTAAACTTCGGTACTTCAAGACATGAGATCCAGCCAAAACTTGTGGTAATCTAATTTAATTTTCAGTTAGTTTCTTACGCTTTTAAAATTTTAAAACAAATAAATACCTGTTCTAGCTACATAGGACCACGGTGCAAAACACTGCTCAACAATCTGTTCTGTGCAGAAAATTGTTCGTATCCACGCTGGTAACTTTTTCTCATTCAGCCCTGCAGAGACTAAAGCCTTCCACATCGCATCAGGAGAACGTTTCAGTCGACTGTGACTTGAACCAATATTTTCGATAGTTGATAGTAAAAGCTATAAGATATAAATCAAACATTACGTTTCGAAATACTGGAGTTAAAATTGCAACTGTCAATGAGAAAATCAGTTCCAAAATCTCTCGATTCCAAACACTACTGAGCTATTTCAGTTCCAGTAACATACAGCTCCCATTCTAAAGTTCAACGCAAGTCAATTCCAACCTGCTTTGATGTGACACTCCGACCTGCAATCACATCGAGCTGGTAGCTCTGTGAAAGACGGCGAATGGGTGCATCACAGTATTCACGGCCAAACATCGAATCGTAATAATAAATCACAATATCCCAAATATGTTCCAGCTTTCGCGCTAAATCTTCTTATCCAGTGTTTACGTCATATCATTCGAATCAAATTCAAATTATTCAGTACATCTGCTATGAAGTATCATAAAAAGTGATACTAAATACTGTAATAACTCACCACTAGTACTTTTGGCAACAAGCGAACTTCCAGGATAGCAACCCAAAGATGTCAAATTAACAAAATGTTTCACAACATTATTCATACCATGTTCCAAAAGATTACGCATGGACGGACATAGTTGTTTTCTAATGACGGCAACTACTTCCTCTTCGCTACGTTTGAAAATCTCAATTAAAAAAAAAATGCGTAAGGTAAGCCATATCATTTAACTCTACATCAAAAGTGAAACTTCATGAATATCATATTATGAATAATAAAACAATAAATTCCAGATTAAATTCATGCCGCAGATTAGCAATTCCAGAAGGAAGTAGAAGCGCAGTCACTAAACATATTATTCCAACTTTACAGATAGTTTGGTATTATTCGAACTGCCGGTTCATCAATCATTATTTAGCATTCAAGTTTGCATCGAATACAAAACATGGTAAAGCATGTGATAATTTATCATCGCTTTGTTGTCCTACAGCATTCCAAAGGACTTAAAAACAACTCTTCTCTTTAAATTGGTGGAAAAAAGCAACTCTTCTCTTAAAATTGGTGGAACTACTTTTTGGAAAAAAAGTGACACCAAATAAGGAACCTCATCGCATGATTCACTGAAGGACTCAACATGAGACGCATCCGTATCCACCGAAAGTAAAAGGTATTTCTCCATCACTTTCGTTGTTGCATCAACTGCTAATTCTATTTGTGCTCGTACATCACTAAAATGATCGTAATGACTATTTCAGTACTCAACAGAACACAGAAACATTAGCAATGTATAGTTTTGGAAACACTTGCCCATAATGACTTCCTTGTAGTGTTTGCTTCAAATGATTGCGCTCAAATTTCTGGTTAAACTTGATTAAATTCATGAATGAACCCTTCTTTGCCGATACAATAGGTAGCGAAGCAAATGAATTAGGTAGGTGCTCACTGGCTTCCGTTTGCAGAAAACCAATAAATCGTTCAAGATCGCCAATCTGCGCTTGCAGCTGCTCCACTAATTGCTCCTTTGCTTTAATTGGGTTCACAAGCTAAAAATATGTCGATCCAAACATATGTAGAGCGTACAAAGGTATCTTAAAACCTAGAGAATAACAGTACCTTTCCTGTCTTAAAATTTTGAATCCATGAACATATTGCTTAAAGAAAATACCTTTTTCAATGCTTCATCTACCTTTTCCTGCAAATCGCTTTGAGACATTCTATCCAGCTCTAGATCTAATTGGACTTTTTCGTGAAGTTTGTCGATAATTGCTTTCTAAAATAGACCATTCTTCAAACCGCATCAAATTTCCAATTCTCTCACTAACATGGGGAAAAAATCTTATCTATCACAATAGGCACAACATAGCAGGTGAAAATTACGCGAAAAATATAGTCAGTCAACTCATATTAGACAAATTGAACAGAAACAACAAAACATACCTGTCTAGCCATGACTTCAGCGCTTGGAAGGTCACCTTCACCGCTTTCATAAGCATATTTCTCTAAATCTTCCAACTGTTGTTTCAGATGATCGATAAGTATCTTTTGTCGTTCTTTTTGCTGATCCAGATCACCTTTTTTGCCATTATTCATCACTGGCAAGCATTTATGTTTTCCTAATCCCAAATCAGTACAACCGCGGAACGCGAAATCTTCCAGTTCTTTCAGTAATCGCTGCAAGCTATTGCTCTATAGAATGCATGGATACTAAGAGATAACAATTTACAGACACTTTTTAAGTGCTTAGCAATTAATAATGTGAAATTGAGGAAGGTGAGTGAGCGAAACTGCGAAACCAGTATTTTTTTCCCCTTAATTCTGAGCTAAAGTAATTTATGGAAAAACATAACCATACGAATTTGGAATTCATGAAAAAAAAAAAAGCACAATTACATCTCTTTCAGATGCATCTGCCTTACTGATTTGCTTCAGACGAAACTGCACTTGTGCAAAATGTGTAGATAACGATAGCAGTGAATTATTCAATCGTTCTTGCTCCTCTTCGAGTTCCCGAAAGCGAAGCTGTTCATTTCTGAAACAGACGATCAAGGGGTTCGACTAATTATTTTTTCAATGAATGCTAGGAATTCTGAAACACACATGAAATTCCTCATACTATTATACATAAAAATTTGTACGAATAGAAGTAGCTTTAAAAATTGAAAACGTCTAAATGTCTTACAAAAAATCAGAAACAAAATAAGTGAAGATAAAAATAACCAATTAATCACTAGTAATCACTATTTCACTGACCAACAGCAAATCAAAATTATTTAGAAATCACAGCTAAAATGCAAAACTCACAACTGCACAGCTAGTTGCTCGCCCGAAGATTCGCCAGCTGAAGCCCATCTTTCCGTATCTGATTCATCTGCAAAAATCCGAAAAATCAAATTGAAAAATACGATGCTTCATAACTTTCAATAACAAATAAAAATTAACCATATTTATGTTTTTAGAAAACAAGAATTAAAATTTGGAATGCGAAAAAAACTGGACTGATAAATGAAACTTGCCATCTGAAGTGCTGGGTACTAATTTATCAGTAAATGTTGAAGATAACTTATCAGTGTCCACAGCTTTCTTGCCAATCATCATTCCCTTCCTGACAAATGAAATATAAGTACTAAAGAATCAAATTCATCAACGAAAACACTTTTGAAATTTTCACATATAATTTAAGACATAATTAAAAACGAAGTTAAAATCTTATTACTCCTCAAATCCACGATTTCACTAATCTATCTTAATTATACAATCATGATATGAACCCACGCGTGTATTATCCTTTTATGCGGTTCTTGGTTCATCCATAGGCTTCGATATGAAACAGATATTTACATTGGCTTGATTATTCATAGACTCTTAGTACTTTGAATAGTAAGGAATCGATTACACATTACTTTATATTCTGATTATAGTGAATAGAAAAGAATGATTTTATTTATCGAGAATTTTTTAATATAATTTTACAATCACAAACTTATGGCTATTCATTTTCTTCATCGTTCAACTTATCTTCCTTCTTTTCATTTTAATAAATGACAACTTGATTTGTACAATTAATTTTTATTAACACATTAATGTGAACTTTTAATGTCACAAATTAAATAAAAACTATATACTTTTCCATCAGACTGCTAAATTTATATGCTAAAACTCATAATATTTTGATTGCATCAGCTTTTTTGAGGACATTTTAATATTCGATGAACTTCTGAATCATTTTAACTCAGAAGCAGTAGAAGCTGAGAAATCTCAAAGGTTTCAAACAGGATAAGGAAACGCTACCATTGTTAAAATGAGATCAGAACATTACGTACTGAAAACCCTACAATTGAGTCAAATATAATATTTAATAATAGTCAGCATGTTGGACTTTTTCCAAGTTGTATAAAAACATTTTATTTCGTAAAACTCACAATTCTCTGTAATTTTATGAGCATTGATTTCCATTAGTACTTCCAGTTAAGAAATAATATCGAATCATTATTAATGCTACCCCACTTTTTTTTATAAATGCAATTTTGGAAATAGCTTTAGGAATCAGAATAAATTTCAGAAACACTCTATTTTGCACATTGAAAATTGTCATCGAAGAACACGTTTATATTTAATCTTTCGAAAAACCTGCACTACAAATTGATTCCAATATTGAAAGGTTTAAAAGAACTTTAATTTGTTCAAAATACAGAAAGTATTTCACTGATAGAATAATATTGCATCCAAATTTGACACGAAAAGTGACGATGACAAAACTTAGTTTGCTTTTTTATCGAATAAATGCTTTTGTATGTATAGCAATAAATCTACCATATTTTAACATCATTCTTCCTAAATGATTTTATTAGGAATAATATGATCACTAAATTGAAATAAGTTAAAGACGACAATTTAAATTTAAATTAAAATTTAAACTGAAATGATATTGTCTGATTCCTTAAAATGTAAGAATAAATTTATAGAATTGACTGGAATAACAAATGAGGATCTTTCTAACAATAACTAATGACCGTTTCTTTGAAGATGTCACATGGCCGAGTTATTGCGGAGACTTAGTTGATAAGATTAGTACAGAATGACCTATTTGTGCCTTTCTACTGACTGATCTTGCAAGAAATGCAAAAACATCACATATAATGGACAAATTGATGTCATCATAGTTTCGGTCATTTCTTGAGTTCAATTAGAAAGAAATAGGTCCCAAGAGAAAACAAATTTCGAGTTCATCAACATACACAAAAGTGTTGAAGAAAGCAACTAACTAACTGTTCAGTGAAATCTTTAATAAATTAAAGTTACGAGGAAAAAGTACGATTCATTTTCGTGTAACTTTTTCAATGTTTCTATTAGATATTCATTCTGGTGCAGATGACATTTCGATGATTTGGCAGTTTTTTTTTTTTTCTATCAAAGTTTGTAATTTTGCGTGATAGATTTCAGGTCTTCTTCACAAAGGGCGTGACGTAGAAAAATTCTATTGTTATAGTTTCTTAATGCCTTATTCAGGTAAAAGCAACTATGTGTCCAATTTTTTGGAATTTTACAATTAATTTCATTAATTCAATTTGTTTGTTAGTAAAGTTTTTTTTTTTACTAATCCAACAAATGAACAAAAAACCTTCGAAACGTTGCAGTTTCACGTGAAAACTGTCGTTTCACCGTGATCGCACAACATTTTACGAGTACCCTAAACTCTCATAACGACAAACTGGTGGAATTCTCCAGCACTACTGCAAACAAGTCAACAAACAATTTTCGGGGGGTGCGCAATCGTCCTCACGGAAATTCATGGTGGAGCATACTAACCAATGGTTACACGGGGGTGTGTCATACACGTTATCCAATGGGCGAACAACACACAATTCGCTATAAGCCAGAGATAAGGGAGGGGAGGGGAAAAGATGGGTGGGTAGACTGTTATCAAAGCGACGATGGGTGTGGGTGGTAGGGCGGCTATGATTAGGTGTCCGTGTCGCGTCATACTAAGATCATTTCATGTTCCAGGTCATGTTCAGGTTGGTCGTTACCCTTACTGTGTTACTTCAGCTCATACTACATCCATTGGCAGCAGAAGATGCAGAGGTAGAGGAAGATGAAGGAGTTCTTGTACTAACAAAGGTTAATAATTCTTACACACAGAAATATGATGATCTAAAACAGAATTTCAATGAGAACGTGCTTCTTCTTATATCCTGTGCATCCAACATTTTCAATTTATCACATAATATCTTCAATATTACAATGATTTTTTGATGAAATTGAAGCAATAAATAATGTTTATTGGGCACAAAATTGCTAGTATTCTTCTTATAAAAGTACCTCAACCTGGCAGGTTAGATAACGAGGAAATAGAGTGTTTCGTTAAAGTTTGCTAACTAAACAGGGCATTAATTATTTTTTGATTATTCAAAATGATTGCTGTAATTTTTGAAATTACATTCACAAACACATATATTTTCTTCTACTAATTGCTATAATTTTTGAAGGAAATAATTGATTTTTTAAAAATTTAATAGTATGTATAAAGAATTAAATTACTATCTTTGCTTTTTGTCAGCAGCAATCAATGAAAAATATATATTTGAAGATAGATGTGAAAGAGAATTTAGAAATACACAATCATCAGAAAACTGCAATTTAGGAAATTTTGTCAATTGACGAAACACTTGTCACAAGCATTCTTCTTTTTTTTTTGTTGTTTCTTTTTGAAGTATCCATTACATTACATTACATTACCAACATTCGTTTTTTTTTATTGCTAAATCATTTGTCTAATCCATACATTAGACTTATTCATTTTATCTTATTCTTTCTGTAGTAGCAATGTCATTTTTTGTTGTGGAAATTACGAAAGTATATTCGATGGAAATTTTGTAGGATAATTTCGATGATACAGTAGCAGCACATGAGTTTATCTTGGTTGAGTTTTATGCTCCATGGTGTGGACACTGCAAAGCTTTAGCACCTGAATATGCAAAAGCAGCGCAGTTGTTGAAGAAAGAAGAGAGCCCAATTAAGCTTGCAAAATGTGACGCAACCGTGCACGGCGAACTTGCTTCAAAATACGAAGTATGTTAACTTAGTTTGTTCAATATGTTTTATTTTCATTCTTTTTTAGAAGTGTGAAAGTTTCATTATCTTCTTTCTATGTTTTACTTTGGTATTTTTAAAGCCTTTATAAATGAATTTTAATGTACGGCTTAGGTTTCACAAGGAAATCACATTCTTAATTGAGTTTGTCAGTGAGTTAAGAAAATGCATGTTTTGTTTTTTCAAAATTACAAATTTATAGTGCTGTGATTCTATGAAATAAACTTTCATATTAGGTGCGCGGTTATCCAACGCTGAAGTTATTCCGTTCGGGTAAGCCACAGGAATATGGTGGTGGACGAGACGCAGCGTCCATCGTTGCTTGGCTAAAAAAGAAGACAGGTCCAGCAGCCAAAACTATACTCTCAGCTGATGACGTAAAGGACTTTCAGGAAAACAGTGAAGTGTGCGTCATTGGTTACTTCAAGGTACTTTTTGTTTGGAGTTTTTTTTTCAATTTGAGAGGACTTTATTGCCATTTTTTCAGGATACTGAAAGTGCGAATGCAAAAGTTTTCTTGGAAGTAGCTGCAGGATTCGATGATATACCATTCGGTATCACTACTGAAAGTGATGCAGCGAAGCAGATCGAACTGGAAAGTGAAGGCATTGTGTTGTTAAAGAAATTCGATGAGGGACGAGTCGAATTTAGTGAGAAGTTAGTAGCTGATGCACTTAAGACTTGGATTCAGGTACTTTTCAAGTTTCTCTTGTTGGAATGGTTTTTGATGCTTTTATCGTTGGAGCTGAATCTATAATATTCGAAGAAGGAGCAGCAAGAAACCGTTTTCTCTTCAGTCTCCGCAAGTGTGCCTCTCTGTAACCCCGTTTCTTATTTTTTGCGCGTTTTTCTCTGGCTCATATACATATAATCGCATGCGTCCTCACGACTTTCACAAAACAGAATCTGCTTCAGTTATTTTTTTTTAGAGCAGTAGGCATTGCTCAACTTAAATATACTATATTATTTTCTTCAGCTGTATTAATTAGTGATACCTTTTCAATCACTCATTTTGATTCAGAATTATTCTTCAGGCTCAAAGATTACCTCTTGTTAGTGAATTCACGCAAGATACTGCACCAATTATTTTCGGTGGTGACATTAAATCGCATAACCTTCTATTCATTTCAAAAGAAAGCTCTGAATTCGAAAAACTAGAAAAAGAGTTCCGAACAGCTGCCAAAAAATTCAAGAGCAAGGTAGTTTTATAACTGTGCTACTGAATTATTGAGTTAGAATGGTTTTTCGACATAATGGGTCACATTTCTAAACATAGTATTTTGAGGAGTGTGTATAGTTTATGTGATGACGGAAGTCTTTTTAGGTTCTTTTCGTCATCATCAATACGGATGTAGAGGACAATGCTCGTATCCTGGAATTCTTTGGTCTCAAGAAGGAAGATTTAGCAGCATTGAGATTAATCAGTCTAGAAGAAGATATGACCAAATACAAACCCGAATTCAAAGAAATTACAGCGGAAAATATTGTACAATTCACGGAAATGTATCTTGCTGGTAAATTAAAACCACATCTAATGACTCAGGATGTTCCAAATGATTGGGACAAAAATCCAGTGAAAGTACTAGTTGGGAAGAACTTTGACGATGTTGCAAAGGATGCTAAGAAGAACGTCATTGTACTGTTCTGTAAGTATTTCACTTAGAGATTATATGGATCGATTATTTTAATAATCGATCATTTTAATGTGAAAATGGGGATCTGTTTTCACTACTAAACTAATATGATAAAGTCTTCAAATTTTGATTACAAATCCTTATAGCATTCTTGCCTTGCTAGCAGGGTCTGGAAGCTATGTAAAGATATCAGTATGAAATTTTCCATGAATCTAATAGAGTCTCGTTAACTGCGGCTCTCGTTAACGGTACGTTTGCTTCTCATTTTGTTGTAGATAAAGTTTTCAGTAATGAGCGAAATTTAGAAATTAGAATTTTCTTGATCTGTGCATGCCGTATTTCCTTGTGCTGTGGTTTTCTGATGATTAGATTTTGCTCTGCGAAATTTTTACATAAACAGAAGATTGCAGATGCCCCATGGTGTGGACACTGCAAGCAACTGATGCCGACATGGGATAAACTGGGTGAAAAATATAAGAATCATGACACTATACTAATCGCTAAGATGGATGCAACAGCAAATGAAGTGGAAGATGTTAAAGTCCAATCATTTCCAACAATTAAGTTTTTCCCTGCCAGTTCTAATAAGGTAGGTTTTTTCCTGAACTTTGTAGATTTAATGGATTTTTTTAATATTTTTAAAAAAAGTTGGTCTATGTATGTGTTGCCATGAATGCACGGAATTTACCGATTACATATACGTCCTGTACTTCCATAATAATTTATAAAACCATAAATTCAACAAACGAAATTTATATTGTTGACCAGAATTAAAATTGTTAAATAACCTGGTATTAAAACGACAAAAGTTGGAACAAATAATCCATTCATGAACATCAGTAGATTTTGTGCATTCATTTTGTGCGCCATACTGAATTTTAATTGTGCTTATAGAAGAAGGCGTATACTTCGTGGAACTTTTTAGTCAAGGGAGGTTAAAACGAGCACTGATTTTAATATTTTGGTTTGTGAATGTCAGTGTGGTAAAGTATTTTTGATGAGTGCAGCAGTAAACAAATTTTCGTATATTAATTGCAGATAATTGATTTTACCGGTGAAAGGACATTAGAAGGACTAACGAAGTTTTTGGAAAGTGGTGGTAAAGATGGTGCTGGTTTATCAGACCAAGAGAAGGCCGAGGCTGAAGCAGAAACTGAAGATGAAGAAGCGCAACATACTGAATTGTAATGTTGGCTTCGGATTTGAGGAATAGTGCTGTTAGATGGGAAAATCATTAAATCAAACAAGGGCACCACTCTAATGAAACAAATAGTTGAAAAATTGTGAAGAGGGACAAAAATAATGAACTTTAAAAGACTTCATTATCTCTCTTCCATTTTTAAAATATATTTTGTTATTAATTATTTCGAAAGGGAGTATTATTTCTGTTATTATTACAACAAATTATTGTAATATTGTAATTGTTGGTTTTTATAAAACGGCTTGTGTTTTGTTACATTTTTTATTGTTGTGGCGGCAAATTTTTGAATGTATGGTTCAAGATTGTAAAAGTAAAAAGGATCGTTTGTAACGGAACATGATTTAACGCATTTCGCTCCCTTTTCATGTGTGAGTTTAAGCTAGCGTTTTTAGAAATGGTTTTCAAATTTTTAGTTTTTGTAATTTAATGTAAAGTAATTGCATTTTCTTCTTGCTGTAAAGTTAGTCTTTCATATTTTTTCCTGATAGCTGTACCTGACGTCGATGTTAGTGCCGTTAGACCACAGTTTTTACAGTTCCTTAATTAATAGTTCTGTTAGAGCTATTGTAATATTTACAAAGTATATGATACCATCAAATTTTATGGTATAGAGATTATGGGAGAGAAAAGAAAAAGGACGTTTCATCAACCTGTCATTTTCTAGCGATGCAGTTTTTTGAATGTTCTGATTCAGTAAAGCTATGGAAGTGTAAAGTAAACATTGAGATGACTTTAGAGTTGCAAACTATGGTATCTCCAGTTGACTTTAGAGTTTACTTTGATTGTCAGTTTCAACTTACAAACTAAAGAGAAGCTCCAGAATTGTTTGCAAATTTCATCCAATGAAAAAGAGGAACTTTCAGAAATGCTACCTCTGCAAAATGATGGAGTGTTTAGTCCATCCTGAATCTACTTTTACAGTCATTTCAGCGCGTTAGAATAGTGAGATCAAATGGTGAAGGATTTGGGTGAAAAAGACTGACCATCAGTGAATATACCAAAACATTGCATTTGCTTTGTCAAAAAAGTTGTATTTTAACATAAAACAGTCCATAGAACATGAAACGCTTCTTTAATCATTTGCACGGGGCCTCAATAAAACTAGGCGATCGCTACCTTTTGGTCTCTAGTATATATGGGAAGTAGGACAAAGTGCTTTAAAGACTTCACGAAATTTATGTAAATTATGCAGTCATTTCGTTCGGAATTCATGATTAGGACTTCAGCAGAGTTAATTACAACTATAATTATTCAGCAGATAAGTAATCTTACACAAACATATCTCTATGCAATCCTGATCTATCCTGTTAAAACTGACATTTGATTTAAAGTGTTAAAGAATGAACAGCAATATGCTAAATTTATTTTAGTCATCTACAGCATTGTAAGTTTCTCCGAGGAATAGAAAATTTCCTCGGATACCATATTTTGAAGCAGATGCGTTCAGATTTGTCGACTTTGAATCCATAAATCTCAACAACTCTGTCTACATTTAAATAATTCAAAGGAATATTAAATTTACCAAATTTCAAATACAGGTTATGACAAGATATAACGAATTTAAATAATAAAAAGTAAAGTAATATTGTTTCCTTCATTAGTAGCTTAATTAGCAACATTTGAAGCACTAGAATAATAAACAATATCTGTATTAAAATAATGTTCATGTAACAATTTCTGTTTACGCAAATGATATAAACAGGAAAAAAAAGTTATTGTGAATCAGGAGTAAAACTTTATACAAATCACCGCTAGCAACATTCAGCTTGTATATTGTACAGTTGGCAATATGAATAGGGATAATACAGATCAAAGTGTAAAAAAAAAAGTGAACTAATGCAATAAAGCAGTTCAATAACAAGAAAAACTTGCTAAAGTTGTTGGAAGTAACAAAGAAGTGCAGATGAACAGGAAGACTAATGATATTAAGTGGAAAGAAAAAAGCAACAAAGTGAAATCATAAACATATGACCAAAACCCACAAAATTTATCCCATCATTACATTTATAAAAGCTATCATTACATTATATGCTCATTAGCAGAAAAAAACCTCGCAATCATAAAAGTGCAGAAGTGAATAATAAAAGGCAGTAAAGCCACTACAAAAAGTCATGCAGTGGAAAAAAAAGCTATTTATTCTACCCAATCTTTTGCAATTTCCAGGCTCCATGTCCAAGATAACCAATCATGGCCATCATCATCACATATTTGCGATTTTATCTTGTAAGTCCCACGATGCAACATACCTGCAAATGTTACAGCTAAATGAAACGAACCTAGTGATATAATAATTTTAAAAAAGTAAATAAACGCCTGAACTTATTAACATGATAAGCCTGATGGAAGATTCCCTAGTATTTGAAAAATATCAGAAAAATGACCAGATGGAGCTTCATCTAATGGAGTAATAAATGATTGCATTTCCAATTTCGGCGCATATGAACCCATCATAAACGTTTCTCTATCAACTGAAAAGATTAATGGAAAGAAACATGACAACATCCCAATACTTGATCCAAGTTTCATTTTTTAAAGGTATATTCTTTGTTGAGTATCCACTCATCACTACGAATACTAAAAAACTTTCCACATTATAGTATAATAAATTGCGAAATGAGACTTAGTAATTTTTGTGTATCATTTTTCAGCAAGCAGTACCGAAATTTTAACATGTTTATACAAAACAGGAAATTCTCACACCTGTTATGGAATGACGCGTAACTTTCTGTATATATTTCAAACCAGTACAAATCTCTCTCTGTACATGAAAATCAAAACGAATCCTATATGCAGCTCCTTCCTTTATTACGAATGATGTCTCGTTCAAATGTTCTGCAATTTTATGCAAACCTTGGTACTTCCTCCGTTTAAATGGAAGGTACTTTAGCAGAACTTCGAAGATTAATTCGCAAGTAGTTCCACAACACTAACACAAGTTATTCAAACAGTGTGACGGCTGCCTGTTCTGAATGAGAAAAGAAATACAGATAAAACGGAAAAAACTTACCTTTATCAAGATGCATTGTAATATCCGGACGATCCTTAACAATCAACGTGATGGAACGCACAAGAACATTACGAGGATCGGTTGCATCAACAATCACTTGTCCCGATTTCGCTTGACCCAAAAGAGCTTGTTTATAACTGTAAATCAGTACGATCTGTATCGAACTTTAAACATAGGAACTGTGTCGTTAAAAACTTTAAATCAACTATGCAACGCTTTTATGTTATCGAAATATACTCCAACAAGTGAAGTTTACAGACTATCGCTGCTTTATATCTAGTTCAAGATTTTTCTGATCATTCCAATTGAAGCACATATTACTTTGGATAATCTTGTAAAGGACTGACATTATTCAGTTTTGAATTCTCCTGATGAAATGCTTTTTTTAAAAAGAATTGAATGATTTCCAAATGGAATAAATTACCCACCGATTCAAACTTTCATCATTAGCATCAGTTGCAATAATTTCTGAAACGGACTTCTGCGGTGGTGGCACGTAAATTTCCTGTGGACTGTCCAATTCCAAATCTTGCATTTCTTTCTCATCCATTTGATCCCTGCAATTTATTAAAAAATTCTACCACATTTATTTATATTGTTAATTGAACAATTGCATTCTGAATTAAGAATAAGAAAAAAATGCAACGCTGTAAAATCAATAAAAGCAATTTAACAGTAGCAAAAAGTAAATAATAATCAGTTTTAATGTATACAACTTATTCTAAATTAAGAAGCAATTAAGTCTGAATTGGCATTTATTAACGTTTACGTGCCAACGAATAACATTTAATGATTGAACAACTGAACAATTTGAATAGTTTGAACTTCTAGCCTTATATATCGTAATGTTATATATCGTAATATATGCCGCTACTGTAGAAAGAAAAGCCAAATGACACGCACTACGATAATATGAAATATGGAATTCAGAGAAAGCGTTTAAGTTTGCACAATTATCTATAGTGTTATATATATGACGGTATAAACTGTATTATTTTAATTTTTATTCAAATTTTCAAGATTTGATTAAAATATAAAGATGAGAGAACAAGCTGATAGCCTATTAGTGAAAGCAATACGTGGTGCAATAAAGCAGGCTGATATGCATATTTATTTATGCTACAAATGTCCATTCTCCTCAGCTATCCACTATATTGTTATGATGGCTATAAGTTGAACAGGAAAACATCTATTATTCCATTGCCTGTTGAAGTTTCCAAAATACGAATATCACTAAATATCAGCCATATATTAGTAGCACTTGACCTTTAAACCCATACATAATCTTAATTGAAACAAAATTTGCATGAGTGCATAAAATCACTTGCAATACTAAATGCATATAAAAACTTACATCATAAGTGGACACAAAGAGGACATTTAGCAAAGTAAACAATCCGCCAAAATTATCAGCTTAAGCCTAACAAATGCAACTTCTAAAATATTAATTCCATCTAAACTACTGCTCTGACTCAATTCATCAATTCTGATCATCGAACTACTATTTTAAAACAAAAACGAATTCAGCTCAATAGCTCTTGACCTTGCCATAAACCTAATGATTAACAACTAATAATATCAACTAATGTCAACTAATGATTAACACTATTTGCAGTCAGAAGTTTTATCAATTAATGATTAACATTGTTTGCACTCAGCAAGTTTACGCATTTCCTAACGGTCACAACAACATAACAGACCAACAGCAGTGTGGTATGTACCCAATGGTAAACACTGGCAAACGTTACAATTCTGCAAAGATAGGCAAACTACGGCCCGAATGGGATAACTGCAATACGTGCTTGAACTCCGACACATTCTTATCACTCTTTATATAGTGATTTAATGGGTTTTCTCCGTACGTGGCAATTGTATTTCTTTGATTTTGAATCAATCGCCGGAAGTGACAAATTCGTTACAAAACTCTTATCAGTAAACTCCTTATCTTTTTTCAAATGCAATATATGATATGCTTATCATAGCCGAATGTATGATAAGAAGTGTCGTAGCTGTATTATTCATTGTTAGACCTTTTGTAGCTGTATTCATGATAAGATGTGTACGTGATACGAGGTGTTTTTGCTGTATTCATG
>JARVGP010000432.1:0-44318 GCA_029876185.1 Mansonella ozzardi | reverse complement strand
GCCAATCTCTTAGAAGAATGGCATACCAAAAAATAAATGGATAACCAGGTACTGCCCAACACTTGGCGTTATCACCACCGTATGCCGATAGGACACGTCGTTACATGCAAATATTTAAAAACTATATACACCTTGACCGTATAGTTCCTTACAAATATTCAAAAAACACGACGTGTTAACCAAACATGCTCTACGGTCATTGCTGTAACTCATTCATTTCTTAATAAACCAATAGTGATTCCCATTATGAGCAGTTTATTATTATGCTTAGCGAGATTACGATAATATCATGCATTAGGCAGTTTAAAAGAGTATGTACAACAAGTATGAATTGAAAAAATGCACAAACTAATGAAATTTTTGATATTTTCTAGAAATTATTTAATGCTTGAAATTTTATACTGAAAAATTAACAGGTATTTGATTAGAAATTTCAAAATCGCTAACCTCTTAAGAGAATGGCATACCAAAAAATAAATGAATGACCATGTACCGCTCAACACCTGGCGTTATCACCATTTGTTGTGTAGGTTTGACATGTAGTTTCACACAACCGTTCAAAAAACATTCTTTCCTCCACTAAAGAAAATTATTTCACTTTTCCCTTTTTTTTTTTTTTTTTTCTTAGGAGATAACACTTTATTTAAATATGCTAAAAATTTTTCAATTAAATTAGTGAATAAATTTTGTTCGATTAAATTTCTGATTAAATTTTGTCTTTTTTTTAAACAAATAATTTGTTGGTATACTAACTTAATTTTAATTCGCAGTGGTAAAAAAAAAAAAAAAAAAAAAATTTATTTTTATTGATTAAATTAAAATAAATAAAAATGGCCACAATAAAAAAAAAAAGACAATAAAAAATTTAANTACCACTGCGAATTAAAATTAAGTTAGTATACCAACAAATTATTTGTTTAAAAAAAAGACAAAAAAAAAATGATATGTTTATGCTTGCCTTGAAATGAAATAAAATTGCGCACAGTCTAAAATAACTGCCATTAAAAAATTTAATTCAAAAATGAAACTGTTTGTCTGATGATGAAAAATAATTCTGCAATGGACTCCTACTTTATAAATTGTTGTAAAAGCTTGTTTTATATAAGTTACTAGTAATAACTTATTTCTTACTACCAATAATTTCAAAAATTATGCACAGTGTTAAATCGAAAAACCTATCTTTTATTGACCATTAATATCAAGTATTTTTATTGATCTAATAACATCAAGTATTTTTATTGACCCAATAATATCAAGTAATTTTTTTTATTTTTTATTTAACTGATTCATCAAACTGTCGGATTTCATTCAATCTAATGCATCATTATCAATCTAAAGTGATAACGAATACTGGTTAAAAATTAACATTATTTGCAGCAAAACAAAATAATTCAAATTTTCATTTCAAAAAAAATCAAATACAATAAAAATTGATCTTTATGCAACAAATTTTACAAAATCATTTTTTTATTTGGGAAAAAAGATATTAAATATTTCTATTTTTATTTGCTATTTTAACTTAAACGATTTTCGTTAACATTGATTTATTTGGAATTGAATAAATTTTAATTTAAATTAATAAACGGAATATTGAGTGTAGGCATTTTATTGAATATGCTTTAATATTGAAACAAAAGTATACATATTAAAATGATTAATAAAAATTCCATTTTTTTTTCGATGTCACTAATTTTGTTTTGTAGAAGAAAAAAGTTTTTAGATTTAAAGTTTAAAAAAAAAAATTGAAACTTTCAATCTTAAGGGAATTTTTTTAGCATTCAGAAATTTACACTGATTACATAACTTAAATTCATAAATGATCAAAAGCGGTAGGACAAAAAGATAAAATTGTTTCGAAATAGTATAATTTCAATTTGTGAAATTTTTGGACATTGCATGCAACTTTTGTGATTTTATTAAAGTTCATTTACAGTAAGGAAAAAAAATTAAAGCAACAGAATTAATGTTCAGGAAATTATGCTTACCTATATTCATTATTCCGGCTATACGTAGGAGTTCAGAACATGTACTACGAAATACATTACACAATGCCAATTAACACAACTATTCCAATTTCCCCGTTTACCATCAAATTATTGAATTATCAAAATTGATGGCGATGACAAAAATCACAAGCATCGAGCATCTCTTGGCTCTTGGTTCATTCGATCTGGTTCCAGAAATTTAAATTATTTTTACTTTCCTCACTGAACTGTATAATTCAGGAAAAACGAATGATTGTTTCTTTATTCTGGTTATAACTGAATAAAATTATGACTAATTCGATCATGCAGCTAATATATGTGCGTGAAATTTGATGGATTAATTCATTTCAAAATTTAAAGACAGGACTTTGCTAATTTAGAAATTTTCTGAATTCCTACTATTTCGCATTTTTCATGAATTCAAGAGAAATTGATTTAATCACGATGATAACGTGGTTTGATATATTTACCAGAAATTAATTTCATTACGATGATAGGGTGGTTCGATTCATTTGTTCCATTTCTTTCCCAAATATAAAACAAAAAGATTACTAGTATATGAAGTTAACAATGGTAAGTTTTATTTTCTATTCAAACAAAAACTATTTTTACACTTCATTAAAACTTTTTTCATTTTTTTTTTGCGAGAAACATTTGATAATGACGTTTTCATTTGTCCGTCAGTCATATTGCCATTGCATTATCTCCTTCATTATCCATGCAATTCAATCGGATCCATAAATGAATTAACGTAAGTAACAAGAATGAACTTAAATCAAAGAATGAATCAAAAATTCAGAAACGTAAAGTAAAACCAAAAAATCAATGCTGGAAAGTGATACCGGTTTGTTTTTCATTATCGCGGGTCCACTTGACTACCGTAACCGGTACATTGTGCTGCAGCATTATTTCCAAAAAGTGAAGAAACAATTCAGGATGGAATTAGGCGATTAAGGTGTAGAGGTAGATAGGTGTGTGTCTGTACATATATATATATATATCCGTCCGTGTATGTGTACATCTATATGTATGTATATGTTTATTCACACATGTATATATTATTATGCATATTATAATTTGAAATGTACACGTTTATATATGCTGTATTTGCGAAAATAATTAGATGTCAGTTACTTATCCTTTAACAGTGTTAGTTTACATAATCACTTGGCACACACGCTAACAGTACCTTTCATAGCTGGAATTACAAGGATTTCTATCGTATTTATCTACGTCAGTAACCATAACTTTATCTTAGTCGAATTATAAGGATTTCTATCGTATTTCGTTTTTCGTCTAATAGGTGGTATAAGGCTTTGGCCATAAAACTAAACCTCTGGATACGTTTGCTGAAATTGTTCAGTAACACTGGGAATCTGTTCTTTTATTACAAAGTTTGTTCTGGAATAGATAGGTAGACTAGTTTACGCGAGTGGTCAGGGCACAAAATGAATTGCTAGATGGTTTCCTGAATTCTGATATTAATTTTGAAATTTTCGGTTCAGTGTTTTCCATTCATATTTTATTTCACACAAACAAGTCATTCATGAGTAAACTGTTACACATATACCAGTTTGGATATCTTCCAGTTGGCTATGAGTTGTTAGCCAAATCATAGCCAAATGTTAGCCAGTCATCCATTGTTTTCGATTATATCTGTTCCTTGTCGTGTATCACAATTTGATTCTCCCCATATCTTAATTGAATAATTTCAGGTTGCGTTTATTTGCCTTAATGGACATGGATAACGTACGATTAACAGACTCATCCAAGGTCTAATATTTTTCCTTGATTTCTTTATAAGACATGCAGGTAATCTTCAGAGGTTTATATCTTCCACTAAGCTGCAAATATTTCTCATTTATGCAGTTGATTTTAAAGATCAAATTCTAAGCAGTTTATCATTGAAAGACTTTTCTCTTTATTGATATTCGGCCATAAAATCGAAGTTAAACTAGAACCGATAGGAAAATTCAGTTGAAAACAGTGATAATTTTTTTTATCTAGAAAACGTGAGAATGAACCAGTACAACTTTTGGAGCGCAGAAAAGACCAGAAAAGATGAAGGGTCTTTTGCATTCTTTCATCTTTTCCCTCGCTTTTGTCATTTCTTGTATAATTTTACTCTAAATAGTTTATTTCGTTCGACTTATTTTCAGAAAAGTGAGAAAGCGGCACCTGCAAGCACAAGCGCTCCGTCAAAAATGCGCATTTTGAATTCAAAAAGGTCGGGCCGTGTGCGAATCATGAGTAAGTGACCCTACGAAATCTCATTCTGTAAGATAATTCCTAACGATTCAGCCTCACAGTCAGACGAAAATGGCCTTGTAGATTGTATAAAATAAGGCTTTGTCTCATAGTTGACTTATCAATAAGTTCAATAAGCTAGTTCACTAAACTTTCAATATTACAGATGAACTAAAACCTTTCCTTCCGTTATTGCCGGATGTAGCTGATATGGATATAAAAGAACAAAAGCAGCTTTTTCAGCAGCTCTATTCCGCTGGAATAGCTGCTTCGGCCTCGCTACATAAGGTTATTTTAAAGTAAATTCAGTAAAATTCTTATCAAAGTCACTATTATATTTTTGAATAGCTTAACAGATATCATCTTAATCGATTGATTTAGTTACAATAGAAGACATTTATCCATTTTGCCCATTGCCATCAGATGTCAGATTGAATAACATCGGAGGAAACCAAAATGACTCTTTTAGCAGGTTTCTTCAGATATGATGTGTTACACATAGAAAAGCGGTGACATGCAATCGGAAGGCAGGGGAGGAGGTTGAAGCAGGTTTATGATATATTTTAAATGTGCAGCTTATGAGACCATCATGGAGTAATAATCGTTATGTTAGGGCTGTGAGCATAAATGCCATGTTCGTTACTTTATTTGCGTCATTTAAAAGTGTGAATTGTGCGGTAGTCTTCAATTATGATAATTACTATTATCCTGTACTTACCATATCATTGCTATCCCAGAATGCTAAAACGAATTTTCGATGGCTTTGTTACTTGATATTGAAAAATTTCTTTGATAGATGATGTGTATTTTTTTTTCTAGTGGCTGACAATGAGTGCTGCCCAGCAATTTCCTCGATTTTGTGCCAAATTTGGTGCTACAGCATGTGTTGATGGAATAAAGGAAGATTTATGTATTGATAATGCTCAAGTTGAGAAAGCATATGATATTGCAACGGCCCTTCAAAATACGCAGTTGTCTCCAAGTCAACAAATACCTTTCACCTCTGAAGACGCCGAGGTTTCCATAATAACTTTTTAATTTATTTTAGTGATCTGGGGAATAGAGAAGATGACTTAACAATAGTATCGCAGTGGCGCATTGTCTAGATCAAAATAAAATGTAATCGGCATAATATAATCAGTCTTCTTGCTTCCCACTCTCTTCTTTTGCTCTTTTTTTTTTTTTTTCAAAATGTAATTTTTCAGGCACTGCGAACCCTTTCTCGTTCGGGTATACTGGACGACGCTGTCGAATCTTTGCGGCAGTTCCCGTCATTGGAAGAGGATTTACTTGGTCTAAAAGAAGATCTAACAGCTGCTAGTCTTATAACCCCTGATGTTTGTTTTCTTAATCTTCTGAATATAATTTGAAGAGTTGCAACTTAAATTATTCTTAATTTAAGTTTCAGGATTCCGAAATTTATCAGCTCATTGCATGAATATGCAGATTTTCGCTAACAAAAAGTTATGATGGACTAATAAAAACTTTCATTTTGGGAGTGGCGAAACAGATAAGATCTGTTTTCATGTATTACTACTAATTTTAGATTGCGGCTGCCGCTTTATCTGCCTTTGCCGCCGCTACGTTACGACGGCCTCCCACACGAACAATAGAAAGTCTAATGGCAAGTTCTCAGGATCCTGTAACTACGAATGGCGGCCCCGATTCTACCGATGATGAGTCGTTGGAGTTGAATCTCAGCGAGGATGAATCGGAAGATAATGGCGATATGTTATTAAACCTCGCTGTCTCTGCTGGGGTAACGATACTTATCACTTAATTCAAAAGAAAATCGCGATAGCTAGCACCAAACATGTTTTTTAATTACTTGATATTCACAAGAATAATGCTAATTTAATCAGCAAGTAGTATTATGAATTTTTGAATTATTCGGTTGCATAGTTATCTTTATTACAGTTACCATTAGGTTAAAAATACCAGTAGAACTCCAAAATCGGAATAGATAGATGTTTGTGGCCATGTTTTATGAGTGAGGTTATGATTTCTTTAAGGGTCAAAGTTTTAAGTGATTTTTTTTTTTACGATGCCAATGTTCGATTGTTTTTTAATATTGCTTATCTGATTGTTTTTTTTTTCTTGCAGTACTTAGATTTGACTAAGGAACTGGTTGAAATCCGAGGAAACCCGAATTACATCAGTGCAAATAATGATCGTACACCATTGATGGAAGCTTGTTGCGCAGGTACATTATATGCATTGCTTTCCTGTGGATAGATTATATGAATAGGGGTCACGTTTTGTAGTAAGAAAAATTAGTCTGTAGACTGGATTATATTGTATATGTGTTTGTATTCGGAGATACAAAGTCACTAACAAAGTCTAAGGAAATGATCGAGTAATTTTTACGTTTCAGGACACAGTGATATTGTGAAGCATTTGTTGGAGCATGGTGCTGACATGAATGCCGTAAGTGCAACCAAGAACACTCCTTTGATTTATGCATCAGCTGCTGGTAATGTAGAGGCAAGGGTTTCCTGTTTTATTTTGAAAAATAAAAGTTTATATTTGGCTGATTTGACAGATGCTAATGTGACGATTTAACGAAATGCGAATTAATAATCACGATTTGCAATGGGATACTTGTCATGCGATATATAGTATGAATTGTTATTTTCCTTTTAGTGTGCGAGCTTATTGTTAGATTATGGCTGTGATACTACGATACGAAATGATAATGGACATTGCGCGCTCATGGAAGCAGCTAGTTCTGGTATGATTTTTTAATTGTCCTACTCTTTGTTATTGACACTCACATTCATCTTTTGAGCTGACGTACTGAAATAAATTTCTGACAGATTTCAAAGATTTTTTTTCCGTCATCATCAATGTATTTTTGTTAATAACAGAAATACATTTTGCTGCACTTTCATAATATTTATATTTTATTTTAATTTTACTTTTACGGTAATTTTACGTTGAAACATTTCGGGAAGCATGTGAATTTAAGAAAATTTTTAAGGTTATCTAGATGTTGTTTCTCTTCTTGTTCAGCATGGATTTCAAGTGTTGTCTTGTAATCAAAGTGACCTAAAAGTTGGATTGGTGAGTACGATATGAAATTTTTAAATAGAAATGATTATTTAAAAAAAGAAACAGTTTTAAATATATTCCTAATCAGGATTTGAGCTTTATTATGCTTTCTATATTTATTGCGCTGTTTTTTGTGAGCTGAGTCACTTAAAAACATCGTGAAACATTGTGAACATTGTGACTATTTAATTTGATAAATAAAAGAACTTAATTGAAATTTGCTGAAAAAGCTGTTGCTGTAGGTATCTCATTTGTATGAAAACAATTTTATTGGTCGTACATTGCAGGAATCAGCTTTGACATTAGCAGCTTACAAAGGTCACTATGATGTAGTTCAGTACTTGCTGGAAAAAGGTGCCAACAAATACAAGGAAGAGCTGCATACTGCCCTTATGGAAGCATCAATGGATGGACATTATGAAGTGGCAAAGTTGCTATTAGATAATGGTGCTCCAGTAAATTTAGCATCAGACTCATTTGAGAGTCCGTTAACTTTAGCTGCTTGCGGTGGACATCCTGATTTGGTTAATTATTTCTTAGTGTATTACAATTTGAAAATTTTTTTATATTGGAAATTATAGATAAATATGGCTTATTTGTGACCCTATTTTTTACACAATTTAGCAGTTTTTGCTGGTTTCGGAAATTTAGAGTTGAGTAGATCAAAAATTTTATTTTCGATGATCAGCGGAAGAACTGAATTCCTTATATTGTACTTTTCCAGGTGCGCCTGCTATTAGAAAGAGGTGCTATTGTGGAAGAAGTAAACGATGAGGGTTACACACCTTTGATGGAGGCAAGTCGAGAAGGCCATTTGGTATGTTTTAATGTAAACTAAGTTTGAAATCATTCAAAATTAGTTATGCTAACTAATTAAATAGATTTTTTATTTATAGGAAGTTGTTAGGTTATTGATCAAATTTGGTGCGAAAGTCAATATACAAACTGATGAAACCGGTGAAACTGCCTTGACATTAGCAGCTTGTGGTGGCTTCAAGTAATTGTTTTTTTTTTTATTTATTTGTTAATTATGAAAAACAGTGCTTCTTATTTTTGAATTTTCATTCATCACAGCTGATGAAAAAGCGTGAATCTTTATAATATATTGGAGTATTAGGTCACACTCTTCATAAATGTAGGAAAAGGATTTAGCATTTTCTGGTTTTCGCTCCATGGCTAATTTGCTTCATGGAAAAAAATCTAAAGCAACCGAATTTATTGCAGCAGTTTGCTAGCAGAAAAATTAGTTTGCCACTTTTCAGAGATGTTGTGGAAGTGTTGGTGCGAAATGGTGCGCGGCTCGATATTGGTGCAAATACACCGTTAATGGAAGCTGCTCAAGAGGGACATCTTGATACCGTTAAATTTATTCTCAATGAAATGCATTCACTTGGTTTGCCAGTAAGCTTTTCAATCAGATGTCTTTTTTGTGAAAATTTGAGAAATTAAATTGAATGCTGTATATAAATAATTTCAATTAAGGTCGATGCTACAACAACAGCAAATAGCAATACGGCGTTAACTTATGCAGCAGAAAACGGTCATTTAGATGTATGTGCTGTTTTAATCGAATTCGGTGCCAATATTGTAAGTTTTTTAAGCCCTTTTTGGATAAAATTTCAAATTATTACGCCTTAACAAATTTTTTTGAGAGTTCTCAACAAAACCTGTTCTGGACTCGGAAATTTGAGATGGATGGACTTTCTCAGAGTAAAAAACTTTTGACCTTGTGTTATATCAGTCCATCTTTGTCTTAACATTTCAGTTTCCTGTTGATGACCATATTTTTCACCAAACTTTTGAATATCCTAATTTTCCCAAACAGTGGTTGCTCGAACATAAAATTTTTTCTTGCAGTTTTATTTCCGTTACTTTTGATTTAAATTTTTAATATGTTGCTTTCTCTTTTCAGGATCATCAAGCCGAAAATGGGCGTACGGCCTTAATGAAAGCAGCGAAGAATGGGAATTACAGTGTGATCCAATTTCTCTTGATGAGAGGAGCTAAGGTTATAACTAGCTCGAACTTTCTAAATCCCAATAAATTTTTTATAAATGACTTAAGGAGAAGCTGTTTTAATTTCGAACTTTATAAAATTTGGGACTTAGGATTGTTTTATGTATGTAAAATTTGTTTTCAACTATATGTCGTATAAGAAAGCAGAACGTTAAAAAAGAATTCGTGTCATTATAGGTAAATGAGATTTCTACGGACAATGATGCCAATGCATTATTCCTAGCATGTGCTCATGGCCATTGGGAAATTGTACGATTATTACTAGATCACGGAGCTGACCCATCTCACGTATTTAAAGTTAGTTCAAAATGCCGATTCTAACAGCAAAGGAATTTGATAAAATATTCGGTTTATACTATTGTCACAAACTTTTGAATAATTGAACGTCCATTTTTAAGGATGGTATGACTTGTATGATCGAAGCATCCCGGAATGGGCATACACGCGTAGCAGAAACACTTCTGAATTGGCATGATGCACCTGTTGTGACGCGCACACCTCTCCTGGGAAAACCACCAGCAGTACAAAATAGTCGTTTGAAAAAGGTTTGAAGCTAGCAGATATAAGTATTAGAGGAGTAAGCAATACTAATTCACTTATTCTCTTAGTATAAATTATGTAGTTTTTTTGAGTATTTGTTAAATTTATGTTTTTTTTCATTCTTCTAGTCACTTTTCTTCCGATCTATCTTCAATATATGATGTTCAATTTTCTTATGAATCAACTCGAAGCATTGTTCATTTGGAAGTTTCAGGTTGCACGACGAACAGTAAATAAAAAGGCGACCACTGTTGTACAGCCAAAAGTTGAATGTGCTGAAAAATCGATGAATAACATGGCAGTTGATCTGGATGAAAAAATGGGGTGCTCAGGAGGAACTACAATGTCATCATCAACGGCGGCAGTCACAATGGCAGGCATGCATCCGCAATGTACGCATGATTCGCAGCCCGCGTCTGGAACGCATAATGCATCAACAAATGCAAGCATCCCAGCTCATTTGCTCGCACATTATAATTATCAAAATGCGATAAATACAGATGAATTGCGAGGTATGATTGCGGGGATGGCGGCTATGGCTGCACAGTCAAATGCGGTTTGTTTATGTATTTTTTATAAGTTAAACAGAGATAAGTCGAACGAAAAAGTATTCAGGTTGCCAAAGTGTGGAAACATTTTTAAAACAATTTCCAAAAAGTCTTTGTTCAATGTATAATTCCGGTTTCTTTGCTGCAGCAAAACTTCTGGTATTGAACTGCATTTTAAATAGTTTACTGTTTCTGGAATTCACAGAATAATTTAAGCATTATTTCAGTTTTGAATTTTGGATATTTCTGACTTATGAGCCATTTCTTTTTATGAAGTTTTTGGACAGTATCATTCGTTTGTGTTGTTTACTAACAAAATTTTGTTCTTTTTGCAGCTCCCGAACGATCATTTGTTCGCGCAGATAGCAGAAAAAGCATTGCGTGGTACATTTGCAAACAGTGAAATTAGTGGTGGGTTAGCGGATAAGAAAATGCATCAACAGTTCAGTGAATTACTAAAGCAGCAATTCAGTATATTAGCAAATCGGCAGAAAGATGCATTGGCTGGTTTAGGAGGTACAAATTCTCTACCAGATTCTGAAAATGGTATGTTTCATTATTTAGATTCCAGGTATAGTAATTAAAAATAAAAATAATTTTATTGAATTTCATCAATATACTAGGAAGCGGATAAATGAAAAGGAATATGTATCCATAAAATGCTGTATTAAGTTAAAAATTTGCTGCAGTAAATCACTTCGGATATCTGACTTTTTAATGTTATCATTGATTCGTAATTTTATGGTAGAAATGCAAGAGACAAGAAATTGGGAATTAAAATTAGAACTTATTAAGTGATGTGGATTCGGGAAAAATTAAAATTTTTTATAATTTCTTTTATGATTTGATGTTTGTGGTATGATTTAATTCCACTACGGTTTCGGAAAAAAAAAATGATAAATATCATTAGGCTTTGACATTTTATGACTTTTGAGCTGTTATTTGCTATACATATATTCTACATTAAAAATTGGAGCTTGTGATGTTATAATTCATATGAGAGAACCATTTAAATTTATACTTAATTTGAATTTCGAATCTGTACAGGTGGCAGTACATCATATAGTCCCTCGGTGACTTCATCCCCATCACCTCCGATGATTGCTTGCTGTGAAACTACTGCAGCGCATTCAACTGTGATACATTCTTCCAATGGAGCTACAGATATGAGGAGAAAAGGCAGTGCGTCAAACGTGAGTTTTGTGACGTGTTAGTCTTTTTTTGGCAATAGCAGATACCGATTTTATGGATATAACGGTCTCCACTATTAGGTTGCTGCGAAACAGTTACTCTTCCGGACAACAAATTTTAAACTACAAGTAGGTCTAGACATATTTTAATTGATCGAAAAAAGAATCATGACAGTCAGCATACGTTCTGGGAAGCAGGATTGTTTATTTCTGTAGTATAGAAATCATACTTCGATATCCGATGGATTCTTGGAAAACATTTTTCTTGGGAAAAGTTGTCACAATGCTTGAAGTTATGGATTCCGATGACAAAAGGTTAGATAAGTATGATGGATAAGGCAAAACTGCTTAGCTCAGTTCGTCCACTTGCAATAACGTTAGTTATTTGATGACTGTACTAGCGTTCTCATGATGAAGAAAACTGAACCTTTCTTTTGAACAGTGCCGACTAAAACCGTTGTAGTTTTCGGTGTGTCATTGATTTGCTGAGCATACTTCGCAGCTGTAATGATTTTGTGGGGATTCAAAAAAAACCGCTGCTGCAATAAGATCACGAAACGGTCGTCATGACTTTTTGGCGCTAGTTGTTTTGCTTTGGGAAGCAATTTGGAACTTTCTTCGTACAATTGTTGAAATGTCTTCCTCGGTTACTATAGAAAATTCATTTTCGTTGCACACCACAATTCGATATAGAAATGTTGTTTCGTAAAATAAGAGTACGACATTTCAAAATAACTGTTTTCTTGATTGTCAGTTAGTTTATGGACCACCAACCGTTGAATTTTTTCACTTTTTAAATTCTCTTGAAATGCTGAATGGCGTAGAGCGAGCGACTGACGTTGAATTGTCGAGAAAAGCATAGAGATGTAAGATTGTCACTTTCGATTATTCTCAACCAAACATTGTCAACTTCTGATAACCGACCACTACTTTAGCTGCTATCTCCTTTGCAAAATCTGAATTATGATTCGTTATCACTTTCTGGACAAAATAATTTGTATATTATTAACTACATAATTTCTTCAACAGTGTTCTCGAGTAAAAGAAAAGCAGCATATTTTCTCCTTGCTGATACCGCTTGCTTCGTTAATCAAAAATCAATTAATAAGTAACAACCAGGGAATTATAAATCATTAGAAAATAACATAAAGCAAGAAATGGTCACTGAAATGTATTTCTTTATGAAACAAAGTCCAACTACATAAAACTCCTGCACCAACCTAATTTTATCGTGCGTGCTTAACCACTGTTAGTTGCTTGCAGGAAAGACAAAAAACCAGTGCAGGACGTGGAATACAGCAGAAGAAAGGTGGTAAAAGTATTATTTTGTCAGATGGTGAACAAAGAAGTTTTCCACCAGCATCTTCTCTTAGATTCCCAGCACCACCACCACCAGTGATGAATGCAAATCTCCCGCGTGGTCTGTTATATTTTATGGCAATGATAAATTGTAAATGTTGAACAAAAGAATGAGAATTAAAAATTGCACGGCAATTTTATGACTAAAAATTTGAAGGTGCATTGATGAATAAATGGAGGGAATGATTGATATCATAGATTGCGTAAAAGAGTTTTAGTAGATCTGAGCGATTTCGGCGCTGAGAGGAAGATAAATTATTGGGCATAATTAATGAAGATCATCGCAGTCTGATTTTTGCCGGTGAATTGCCTTTTTCAAACTATTTATCCACTGGAAATAGTATTGAAAATTCTCGGCCTGGTATTTTAATGTTTATAAATTATTATAAAAATAGGTTTTCTTTTACCGCATTATTTACAGAAAGTGTGCCATTGTCACCGCTGAAAGTGCAACATTCAGTGAGACAGCAATCATCACCATTGATCAAGCAACAAATCATATCAGATCAGGCAATTGCTCGACAACGCTCCAAGCCAATCCCTGAAGCAGTTTGTGATGAGTCCTTATTGGACAGGAATGCAGCAAAAAGGTATAGTTTTGCATTCTTTTCTTTTTTTTTTCAACCATAATGTTGAATTTTTTTTTCGAGTGGATTTTTGATTTTCAAATGGATTCTACGGGATATTTTCTAGTCGAGGTAGAACTCTAAGTGAGAGTGCAATGCATGGTGATGGACAACATACAACTGAAAGAACATATGACACGGAGAGTGACGAAGAATTTAGTGGCAGAAATAATCCTAGGAGTGGAGGCAAGTTTTTTTTTAATTTTTTTTTTTTTTAAACTAGGTTGAAAACAGTTGTGATTGGTTTACAGGTCGTTCGTTCATGATTTAGCCTTGTAAAATTTATGTAATCGTAATGTACAGTATTTATTCCTTACTGGCTTTCTACTGACATTATTCTTTTTTACTGACAATTAGCTTTCGCTGAACTTACGTAATGTATTGTTTTCTGCTTCTAATATTTATGAATAATAAGGTTGATAGATTGTTAGGGGGAACATTATTCATTAATTTGAAATCTAAAACTTCATAAATTTTGAGCAAATTTATTGGTGAATCTGGTTGATGGGATCCGAATGGCTTGTTAAATTATGAGAGCAACATAAGACATAGGCTAAATATAAATAACTTATTCGGTGGTAATTAAGGATCGAAATCTGCAGAAAGAACTTATATTCATTTTTTGCATGGGAAAAAATTAACAGTACATTCAGAAGATAGTACGATTTCAATTAATAACACAGTCCGTATTTCTATGTTTATTTTCACGAAAAATGGAAGAGGAAATGTTTTATGCAGACCGGAAAATCGATTTTTTGTTATGACTGTAAGTTATTTCAGGTTCTCAACCGTTTAACGTTGATATGCAAACTGAATCAAATCATGACACTGCTCTTACTCTGGCTGCGACTGGCGGGCATGATTCTCTCGTTGAACTCCTTATTACTCGAGGTGCTAACATTGAGCATAAGGATAAAAAGGTTGGTCCAATTTTCTGACATTAATTCTTTTGTAGATTAAGTCATCTTTTCCCTGGAATTTTTGAATTAACTAAAAAAGTTTAGCAGCTTTATTTGTAAACATATCTTTACGATACTATCTGGAATGCAGTTATACCATCTTTAGCGATAGAGCATGAACAACCTTGTTGTGATCTATTAAGTACTAATCAAAATAATAATTCTGAAATAATGGTAAACACTTATTTAGATATGATCTCATTATTTTAGAGATGTCTTCAGTTATTCTGAAATATTTTACTCGTTATTCTAAGTTTTCTTTTACAAACGTGAAATTAAGAACGGTTTTGTGGAATATATAACTTAAAACAATTTTTTCAGGGTTTTACGCCAATTATATTAGCTGCAACAGGTGGTCATGTGAACGTTGTTGAACTACTATTAAATCATGGTGCTAACATTGAAGCTCAATCTGATCGTACAAAGGATACGGCTCTATCCCTTGCTTGTTCCGGTGGACGAAAAGAGGTGAATTTTCCACAAATAAAGTTTAGTTGCAGTGTAGATTTAACTTTGTATTGGACAATTCTAATCGCATTTAATCAACATATAAGAGCTTTGATTTTTTTTTTAGCTAATAGTTATATTGCTTTTAGGTTGTTGAATTACTATTAAAACGTGGTGCTAATAAGGAACATCGTAATGTGAGCGATTATACACCACTTTCATTAGCTGCCTCTGGAGGTTATGTTGATATCGTGAATTTGCTACTAAATAATGGTGCAGAAATTAATTCTCGTACTGGGTCCAAGGTTTGCAGTAACATTTTTTCTAAAAAATTGATGAAATTTTTAGACTATCATTTTGTCCGATGGGTTAGAACTCGGAATTTGCAACTTTGCCCGTGCTTTTACACTTTGCAAAATTATATCTGTCTTATTATTCTTAGCGGAAAATATTTTTGACTTAATTTATGGTAAAGATGTTAATACGATTGCTGTTTGACAGGTTCGACCGATTGTTCTAGCTTGTTTTTTAGGAGCTGTAAACAGTAAATTGTATGGCTTTCTTTTCTTAATGGTGTTATCACTTTATGTTTATAAAAACGAAATTTCCTAATACGGTGTACTAAACTTCAAATGATGCGAGCATGACTTATTAGAGTACATTCATTGAATAAACTGTTATGAACGTATAAATAATAAGCAATTTTAGTTAGGCATATCACCACTTATGTTAGCAGCAATGAATGGGCATGCTGCAGCAACAAAAATATTACTTGAACGTGGTTCAGATATAAATTCGCATATTGAAACGAATCGTAACACTGCACTGACACTGGCATGCTTTCAAGGTCGTGCCGATGTGGTACGATTGTTGCTTGAATACAACGCTAATGTTGAGCATCGAGCAAAGGTTCGAATATGCATGTCATTTCTTGAAATATTAGTGAAAAAGGATTTGTTTCATGCATGACGTCGATTACTTAATTTTATATCCATTTGCAATATAAATGATGGGAATCGGTTGTTAGGATTACATATTCTAAAGTGTCTGCATTGCATTTTCACCACAGAATCAAACATGGTTAATGTTTTACCATTTTTTTTTTTTTTTCAGACTGGACTTACTCCATTAATGGAAGCAGCAAATGGTGGTTATGTGGATGTTGGAGAATTGTTATTAAATGCTGGAGCAGATCCAAATGCAGGACCAGTCCCTTCTAGTCGTGATACCGCATTAACCATTGCAGCTGATAAAGGACATCATAAATTTGTTGAAATGCTGATTCATGCACGTGCATCAGTACGTTCTTTTTTGAAATAAATATATTTCATTGAAAATTCTGATTCCATCTTATGTTTTTTAGAAGATTTTCAACATATATGTACGGAATAAGAAATTTAGCTTTAAATAGCATTTAGGTTTTCCAGATTCACGAATTCACGATTATTCTTTTCGATGTATTTTGTTGGTAGAAGAAATTTTTGTAGATTGATGTTAGAAATAAGAAAGGCTGCACGGCTTTATGGTTATCATGTCATGGAGGTCATCTGGAAACCGTGCAAACGCTAGTAAAGCATAAAGCGAATGCTGATGTGCAAGATAATCGTCACGTTTCACCATTAATCATTGCTTTCCGGCGAGGACATATAAAAGTAATTTTTAAATTGCATTTGACGATAGTGAAATGGTGATGGTTAAAATTTTTTTTATTGGAGAAAAACTTATTTAACTTCTATGCATCATTAGACTTTTTAACAATTGTGAAATATTGTTGTTGTTCAGGTAGTAAAGTATATGGTGAGACATGTTACACAATTCCCAAATGATGCAGATTGCTATCGTTTTATTGCTACGATTAATGAAAAGGTTAATTTTTTCATATTTTTCATGATGTTGTTCATTTCTTATTGATCATAATGTGTCTTTTATAACCGGAAATAAATATTAAGTACTATTTAAGTTTGTAGTAAAACAATATAAGGAAATTTATGAGAATTTTCAAATCATGCAGTGCGTAAATTTTATTGGAAATAGCATATTTACTTATTGGATAGAATCGTAAAGTCTGTTAGCTAACTTTTATTATTTAGTATCCTTTCTATTAAGATCTTAATATTTGGGTTGGCCTTCGCTCTAAAGATGTAAGCAGGATGGTTGTGGCTTTCATGTGATTATATTGTTTTGTTTTACTCGAAAACAAAGCAGTTCCTTTGTGTAAGAGATGTAGGAAATCAAACTTTCAACCATTGCCTTTTCTTGTGAAGTATTACATTTTGATAAAGTTAGAACAGTTGCACTGATCCTTTCCGACATTCGTAATAGTGGTTAATTTCAGGAATTACTTACAAGGTGCCATCTCTGTATGGACATTATTGTTGCAGCGAAAGATCGACAAGCTGCGGAAGCTAATCGTGCCGCAGAATCTTTATTGGAAATATTGAAAAAAGAGGTTATGTTTTGCATTAGTTGAAAAAATTATGTCTCTGCATAGTTAAGGAACTTGATGATACGTAAAATGGTTTTAATCAGTGATTTTACTAACTATTTTTATCCTCTTTAGGAAGAGCTAGCAAAATCTAAGAAACTTTCAAAACAGCGACAAAACGAGAAAAAAAAGGCTAAGCGGAAAGCTAAGAAGAATCAGTAAGTCTTTTTCCTACACTGGTAATGCAAGTATAAATTATTGATTATTTTGCTACACGTTTATTATATCACCTTGTATTATTTTTTAGAGCTGAAGGAAATATTGAACAGGGAGATTCAGATCGTAGGGAAGATGCACCTATCAATAATGGTGAGGTATGATGATCAGATGAATTTTTTCAATTTTCATTTTAGTTTATAATACATAAGGCTTATTCTTTTTCACACTGAAAATGATTTTGTAATTAAAACTTAAAATACATCTTCTTTTTTAGGAATCAGCTGATGAAGAAAATGAATCTGAAAAAGCGGGCAGTGTTGCAGCAGTCGACGAAAATATTACTGGAAATCGTGATTCGGAGCATGAGGTATTTATAGATAATTTTTTAATGGAATTTATTCAAACATTTTGTGATACCATATTCATATGATTCTAACTGCATGGCAGGCATGCATGCATGGTCGTGTAGTTATGAGCTTTCTGGAAGAGGCTTGCCAAAGAGATCGCTAAACAGTTGATTTCAAATACAAAACTCTTAGTGGTTTTAAGCATTTGTCTACTTCATTTTTTTAAACATATTTTACTATAATTTGATATTTCTTAGCTGTTACGATTCACTGTAATAAAAGTGCATTGTTCGTATTTTTCATATTTATATACAAATGTTGCAGTTTTTTCAAACTGATCCACCCCGTGTGCCTGCATTATTGTCAGCCGAACATAGTGCCGACGAAACGGTTTCATTCCCTGAAAGTTCAACTACCAAACGTTTGGTGATGTCGAATATTTCTGGTACTGGCAAGCCATCAAGACATAGGGTTCGCAGAGAAAGTGGTATACACATTTGCCATTATTCAATTTTTTCTTCGAATCGAATTCGAATCACTTACAAAACATAACAAGAAATCATTTCAGGTAGATCATCTGCTCCTGTGAAATCGCCTTCACAGAAAACGGGTAGCGGTAATACTTCGGATACCGAATGGATGAAAGCAACATCAAGAAAGAGTGCGGTAAGAGTATGTTTGATTATTGCACACCAAGAATGCTTCCCTGTACATATTTTGGAACTCATAAGCCTCTAATCATAACCTGTAGGAGCAGTTAAATGTAATTTCATAAATGAAGTAAATATTTGCCTTTGTTTAAGTGCTTAAAGTTATATGAATGTATATTTTTGATTTTTTAAGTTGTGAGGATTTATGGAAGCAACAGTTACGTTTGCATAGGCTGAATGTGACTTTTGTTGGAGATTTTTTGTTTGTTAGAGTACTGGGCATTAAGTGACATTTCCAAATCCAGATTATTTTTGTGCCTGGTTTTGCATATATTAATGTTGGTGTTGAACTTTAGCACAATTAAAATAGCAAACCAAAAAGTCCCTAACAAAAAATCTCTAAAAAAAAAAAAAAAAATGTCGTTATGAGCATCGATATTCTGCCATAGAACATTTAAAGGTCTTTAATTACCATGATTCATCTTTACATTCAATTCTTCAGTCATTAGCGATATTCATCTGTACGTATGTATTGTTTCGTTGATTACTGCAGTTATGAAAAGTTACAAATAGTAATTTTATCAACATTTTTCTTACTCAGAATTTGAATATTTTTCAAGCCTTACAAACCATAAGCATTCTGTAGCATGATTTTATAAATATAGTAAAATCTTAATTTTTGCGAAGTGCACCACCAATTTGTTAGTTGATTCATATTGTTTCGAAATTTGGTAACTTTTTTTTCGCGTCTAATTTTGTAGGAAAGCTTCATTGAATTGTTTAACTTCAATTTGATTAGAATATTCCTAACTTCGATAGTCTGGTTAGAAAAAATAGCTTGGGTAACTATATCATCAAATTGTTAAATTTTCCATATATTTCCACGTATTCGACGAGCTGAAAGACTACTTGAATTTTATAGTACATATTTTGGCCTATGACACCGTTCTAGCAAACTTTATCATTTTGAATCAGTTTCTCATATTATCGGCTGTATTAAGTTTTGGCATGCGGCAACATGCGTCGTTATTTACTAACCATCATTTGCATATATGTAAAATTGGTTATCTGATTCATTTTTATTTTGGTTTTTCAACAAAATTTTCTCATTGTTCGTCAAGTTAGTATAATTGAGTAGCAGAAGCATGCCAAGGATTCGTCGAGTATGGTTATCTCGTTGTTTGTTTACGTTTTATATCACTTTCATGTTTATATTATTATTGCACATTTCGATCAAACCAATTTTTCCTTCATATCAACAGGTTAACATGTTTTTAAACTTTAGTAAATTTATATAATTATTTAAATTTTGACTGTTTTCAGGGAAAAGCAGTGATGTCAGGAAAGAGTGTTACTGTTGGCACTACTTCAAAGGAAGATAGTGCAAGTAATCCTGTGACTTGGCGGCATGTCGACTCGGTAAAGTACATTTAGTTAGTTTGGGGATCGAAGTTTTTTCGGACAAAATTTAAAATTTTAAGAGGCTCAAAGGGGAAGATTGAGCTGACACTGAAGTAAACTAATTTTTTTTTTAGAGTCGGCGACGTTCCACGCGGCTATCCGTATCGTCAAACTCAATAGCTCGTGTTATTGGTCGTGCAGGGGGTAATATCAATGCAATTCGTGAAGCTACGGGAGCATATATTGAAGTTGAGAAACAAACGGGAAAGAAAGAACAACATGATAGACAAATAACATTAAAGGGTTCCGATGCTGCGTTAAGGTTTGTTACCTTGTTTTTCTATCAGTATAATCATTATAATCTTAAGGATAAATGTGTAATTTGACATTTTCAATTCACACTGAATCCTACGTGTTTCAGTGATCTGGATGTAAATTTTTTAGTACATGAAGCAATGAATATTCCGATCGAAAATTTCTTAAATATACAGAAGTGATAGGTGGGCACTTGGTATAAGGTTCACTACTGAAAAAGTTAGAGTTAAACAAGTCAAAATAAGTATGATACTCATTTTGTACCATACTTATTTTGACTTGTTCGTTTTGATTACACGCTCAATGAAATTTTGTCGATGAGGATTTATTTGTTTAAGGATCGTTTATTTGATCATGTGTGTAAGGCATCTATTGCTTAAATTCATCTGTTTATTCGTTTACGTAGACCTGGAACTCGAAAGTATGCGATTCTTTTTGCATTCAGTTGCTTCGTATCTGTCGAAGCATAGGGCAAACGGATACAAAGGTTTAATACAGCACAGCCCTAAGAATTAGATAATGGCAATAGTAGGTAGAAACAGCGAATTCGGAGTAATGAGAGGATGAAATTGATTTGGTTGAGCTTAGCAAGCTTTGCCAGCAATATTGGCAATAGCGCGAAGAACTTGTTTCTATCATTAATTTTTCAGATATATATATATAAATGTAAATTTTTTTCAGACAAGCCGTCGAAATGATACATGGTTTAATTGATGATAGTGAATGTAACGTGGAAGAAGTAATTCAGCGAGTCAGTAGCGCCCATCATACCTCCACTCCTCAGAATGAGGAAAATACTACTCGAAGTAATGCAGCGTTAGGTGGTGGCACTATGCCTACAACAACACCACCACTCACTCAGAAAAAATCGCATACTATCGGTACTACAGCATCAAATGCATCGCTGGAGGTTTGTTACTTGGAATTGCGTATTCCTTACAAAAGTTCCCCATTTCCCCAATTTTTTTTTTTTTTTTTTTTTTTTTTTAAAAAATTTTCCAATTTTCAATATTTTTTTTTTTTTTTTTTTTTTTTTTTTTAGATCTCTTCTATCTATTTCAGATGTCGCATACTGGAGTAACAAGCAAAAAGGCTGTATCTTATACTGCTACCACGAATGTATGGGCACAGCGGGCTGCACAACGTCAAAGCCAGAAAAGTAAGTAGCTCGGTCGATTTTTTGAAGATTCGAATTTAGTACCATCATAATTACTTTGAATGTTATGTTTTTCAGTAGTGAGCGCAATTGGCTCAGAAAAGAAGCAGAAGATGACATCTGGTGCTACAGAACAGGAAAATCCGAATCTCAATCAGCTACTGCTCAAAACAGCAGGAATAGTACATTCTGTGCAGGAGGTACCAGCTGTGGACACGGCTGTTTTTAATTATTTTCCTAAATTATATTTAATGCTTGGCATTTTTCGTTTTCTTTCGGCTGGCCTTATTTTAATCAGTTATGATGGATATTTAGGAAGAAACACAAGAACGTTCATTAAAAGAATTTTGTCGAGCGCCTGGGCATGCAAGACCAACTTCTGCTTCAAGTCGTCCAGTATCACCGATTGGTGTGTTCTGTTGCTAATTCTTGTTGTGTTTAGAAAGGTTTTTCAATTGTGGGATTTAGATGACTATTGTATGCTGATAGCAGGGAAAGAGGAAGGAATTCGACAGTTTAAGAATTTGCTTGTGTGAACTGAAAATTGTTGGGTTGAACTGAATCATGAGTTTGAAATTTCGATGTAAATAGAGAAAAGACATATTTACTAATAGATAACAGCTCAGATGAGGGACAGGATATCGTAGTTCAAGATGGATTTTTGAGATTTAAATTTCTTCTTAAAGGCTTGAAATCTCCGATTCATGTCGGGCATGGTAGCGGTATAATCACTTCATCGATCGGTACTACAACTATGCCAACTGCGACAGTGACTGAGATGAAGTCTGGAATGGATTTGTTTGAAGCGTTAGTTCCTATGCTGTTTCTACCGCCTGGGATCATTGATGTGTGGTTTAAAAAAAAGCCACCTAAGGCGACGTGAAACTGATTAGTCAAGATCTTAATTTGTTTAGGAAATTTTTTGTTCAGTAGAGATATTTTTGTTTTTTGCAGGGGACCGAAGATTGAATTTCCCCAAAATACTCCAGCTACTGCTCCACTACCTTCTGCAGCAGGTGATATATTACTGTTCTTCATGTATGATCCACATGTCTTTATTTTTGATCCAGAAAAATTCGAAATGGAAAAAAATATTGCACCTGCATATTATTTACTTTATTCAGAAATTGCTTTCAGAAAGGCGAATATTAAGTATGACTTGTAAAATGTGATTTTTAATTACTGATGCAATTTTTTCCAAAATTATAAATTTAGACATTGCCGCAAGAAAATTGCAACCACATCCTCCTCCATGTAGATCAAATTTAGATGCTCTGAAGATTAACTCCATCGACGACAAATTGTTTCCGGTAGGAAAATTTGAAAAATTAAGTTATTCAGATTAATAAATGAGCAGTTCCTGCTGTATGTTAATATTATTAGAATATTATCACAGGTTCATTTAGGAAAATAATAATATATTTTTCTTGTTCATGTATGAACAGTTTTTAGTCTCTGGATTCTACTCATTCAAATATTATGTCGTCGTCAATCGCCAACATCTGGAATGCTAATATTATGGAAGATCAACCGTGGGCTGTTCCTACACCTTTACCACCAGTACAATTGGAAGATTTTGCGAGAAATATCAATGTGCAGTTACCAACGTCAGCGAAGTCCACTAGTCATTACACAAATCCCAGTAATACAGCTGATCGTGTGGTCCATTTGGCTAAAAATATTGCCAATTTACGGACATCCGTATGTTTTCAAAAGGAAAAATAATATAAAAAAAAAAATAGCTCCATTAATCTATTGTTTCAAAAATATTTTATATACGATCTCGCATTCAATAAAATAGTTTGAAATATCACTTGAAATATATTCGTATTTGATTATTTGATTGTGAATATTATCAGGAAGATAGGCCAGTCAATACGACAGGTAGCGAGGCTGTAGCGCGGCGAGCTTTTTTGGGTGGGAATGCACCGCCTTTCGATTTGAATGTACCCTTTTCAAATCGCGATCCTGTTGATTGGGGTAATGCAGAACCTTTTCCAACAGATACATATGCACGTTGGAGAGATGCCCAACTAGATTCAGCGCCAATCACTGGATCTACTCAAGAACTTGACAGTTCTTCCTGGATAGATCAAGCAAGTATTTTCGTATTCAAGAAAAATCTTTGGACCAATCTTTCTTATTATTTTCTTTTATTTTAAAGTAAATGAATTTATTTTTTTCAATATGTGTTATAGTAATTGATATAGCTTAAAGCAATGCAGTTATATTGTCATTATTATTTTGATAAATTTAAGGTAGCGGCTCGCCTGGCATGCACTCGTCCGGAACATCCACCGTTTCCACCGACCACTTCTTATGCAGTCTCGGGGAATTCGGTACATATTACGGGTTCTTTTGGCACTGATATAGTAAATGTTAATCTTAGTCAGCAGCAACAGTCGGAGCAGGCATGGAATCGTATGCACTTTCAACAGGTCATTTTAACAACATTTTAGTTCTTTGAGATATTTGTGAATTAAACTATAGTAGATTTGTAGCATGTGAATCTGGTTATTTACGCTTATGGCAAGTTTTAAAAATGTGATATAGCAGGATGGCATATCTTAGAGTTGCTCGAAGCCGAATATATGCTTTTTTTGTTGGCTTTTACTATCAAGATTGGGGGCCTTCTCGATCGCATCACTTTTTTTCACGTTCTAAAGACGGAAATCACGGTTCCATAGTTTCGCAAAAAAAAAAATTTTGTATAGTTAATTCGAGTATTTTTCATTAACTTTTTTATCGTTATTATGCGTTATTCATCCACCTTTTTCGGGCAGACGCACTTGATTCGTCCTCATGAATTTGAAAGTTTGAAATTTTCTTACCTTTATTTCATTTGGTCTCATTTCGCTAATCTTTAGGCTGCACAAGCTGCCAGTAATGAGTATGAAAATTTGACAAATCTTCTCAGTTCATACCGGCCAACAGCAGGTTCACAGCATAAACCGGTACCTCCGCAGCAGCCGCAGCAGCAACAACAGCAACCATCACAACAAGTTGTACCAATAGGAAATATTAGTTACAATGCTTCAGCTACAGCTGTTGGATCTACCGGTTTTCGGATACTCGCACCACGTTCCCAGATTGCAAATACATCAGTTCCACCACCACCTTTCTTCAATGCTCATATTCCACCACCATCTTCCATGGCGCTCGGTATTCCGGTTACTCAGTCATCAGCGTTAGTTTTTTACCATTTTCTGTAGTAATTTGCTGTTACTGTTAGTGATCTCTAAAGAAGATAAAAAACCACTCTTCCCGAATCATGTTAATCATATGATTCATTGGGTTGGAAGCTTCTTGGTAAAGTATGACATTGGCAAAGATAGCCGAGCTTAATTACTTATTATTAGCTGATCGAAATTACAACCTTCTTTTTTGTCTGGTTTTTTTTCCTTCCTTTTTTTTTTTTAGTTTAAATTTTTTGATGCAATAACGGTTTTTTTCTGGTTTAAATTTCCTAATGCAACAATTTTGTCCTAAACATTGTCTGTTGCTTATGTAAAAATGAGCAACTGTTAAAAGTAATTTCACATATTTATTGCAGAAGTACAGCTTGGTCATCAGTTCATTTTGGTGGTCAAGCACAGGCAAATAGCACTACTGAAAGCACGCCGTTTCTACAATATCCAAATGCCACGCGTGGAAATTGGAATTATAATTGGTAAAAAGAAATGGTGGCTTTAAACCAGTACACTATTTTATATAATGGCAGCCTGCATTATCCAATCAATCCTCCAGTTTTGCAATCCGCTTGTGATTTAAATACAATGCCATTTCCTTTTCCCTATCTCTTGCAAATTTCAATTAAAATATTTTCAATTTTACCTAGCATTTGATTATTTGTTTGTTATTGAATTTAACTTCTGCTAATTAATCAAAACTTCCACTAACTTTTTAAATATGAATTTTTTATTGATTGATTTTCGGTTTTTTTTTTTTTTTTTGAACGGCGTATGCTTTGGGTGTGAAATAATCCATCTAATGGAATATTTCTTACGCATTTTTGTTGGTTTCTTTTATTTAATCGAATTTTGTTCATTGAATTCTGCGCATTATTTGAATTTTACCTTTTGCTTCCTTTACTTCTAATATAGAATTTTTATTAATATTTGATGAAAAATATCCGGTATGTTTATTATTGATGATATTTATAGAAAACATTAAGATTTTTTTGCTATGGTGCATGTTCCTCTCTTATCACCATGTATATTTTGTACCTTTTTTTTTTTTTAATAAGCCTTTCATTTCTGTTTCTGTTGCTGCTATATCTGAGATATCTGAGTGTGATCCTAAAATTAAAACGGTGGTGAGTATGACCCAAGCATCATTTTTTTTTTTTTTTGTATTACAAAAAATTCTATTCAAGGTTTTTTTTTTTGTATTACAAAAAATTCTATTCAAGGTTTTTTTTTTGGATTACAAAAAATTCTATTCAAGATTTTTTTTTCCATTTTTCATTTCTTCCGGATTGTTTCTCCAGTTGTTTTTTTTAGATTGCTTCCAATTAAATTTTTTTTTGTATGCTATAACATATTATATGTGATGTCAATATATTTTTTTGAAATATATATTTCAGGCCTTCTTTACATTATATTTTTTGCTTTTCAAAAGTTAAGCTTTTAATTTTTGGCATGTTTCATTCAAATTTTTTATATATGTTTCTCAATTTTCTCCATTCTGCTCATCAATACACACAAACTTACAGAGTAAAAGTTTAGGCAACTTTGTTTCTTTTTCCAACTTGCCAATTTTGGATTTCTGACGAAGAAAAAAGAAGATGATGATTATCACTGCCAGGGTCGTTTTCTTTTTTTTTTTGGGATGATGACCCATACATGATATGATATGGGGCAGTAATGTTTGTTCGAAATCAACTGGATGATGATGATTATCCTTGGTTTTTATCCATATGATATATACTATAGATGACTTGTTTTCACCACTCATTCAATCCCGTTCAATCTTTATAACATATATAAAATACTTTTACAAAAACTATTCTACACTTTATTATTACCTGTTCATTTCATTTTGTTCCTCAGATTTGAATTCTCTACTCTTTTTTTATTTCAATTCAACCAAATAGGTGAAGTTGAACAAATGTTTTGAGAATTTGATGCAAACTATGATAACTCATTTAACTTTACTGCTTTACTGAGTTGACTCGTTAGTAGTATCATCACACAGAGGTATCAATCATTATAAGAACTTGGAAAATTCAAAATTGAGAGAATACAGAGTTTAGAGGTAAATGGAAGACGAAAATGTTTTTTGGGGCATATGGTAATGTTTTTTTTGATGAAATTACATGAAAAAGTCATCATTTTGTATTTCTACTAGTTAGTGAAAATTCTAAGTGCTTTCTCCTAAGTAGAAATTGAACCATAAAGATTTTGGGAACTGTGAAGGCAAAATATGTAAAATATTTATAAAGTTAATTTATTGAAATATACAGGGGAATCTGTTTGGTATTTTTTGTTTTTTTTTTTGAAGACAAAATTGTTTGTAAAATTGGATCGGATCGATTTCTTGTCGTTTGCTAGATTCATTATACTGATCGGCAGGGTCATCATGCAACGTACGTGGCGTACGTCGTGTGTGACGATTGTTAGCACGATCAAAACCAATTTTCATATTTTTTAACACAAATGATATCTGAAAATGATAAAATTTCAATATATGTCATGTGTCATCGTCATTTTGAAGTAGAAAGTTTACTTACGTAATATTTTTTGATTTTTGTAAATGATTAAGAGTTTTTGTAAAAGAGTTCTCTCGTTCCCCAACAACAACACCGAAAGTTAGAGTAAAATCATACACGTACGCAAACAAAAAAGGAAAAGAACGATTCGTCATTGTAACATATTTACACACACATACACACCTACCAGAATGTTCCATGTATTTGACGTTTTGTAATCCTTATTCCGTCCCCAAAGTGAAACAGTTTGTTTCATACAATCCTCAAATGTATCCCAATATCTCGGATCGAATCCACGTTTTTGAAATGTTGTGTGTCGTTCTCCAAGTGCCTAAAATGAGAAATCTGCTGTAGGGAAGTAGAAATTAATTATTGATTATACCAGTAAGACAATTTCCTCTTTTTTTTTTTTGGAAGCCTTAACTTTCTTCTTCCTTCATTACTATCTAATTGACTTTTTTTTTCCTATTTTTGTTTGAATGATTTTTATGATACACGCAACCACTAGAATGTATTCAGTATTCTTCCCAGTATTTAGATATATTTTTGCTTCCATTCAGAATGGATGTTCCAAAAGATATTTCAAAAATTTCATTTAAATTCAACAATTTTTGTATTTGTATATTTTTGGTTTCATTCTGAATGCTCCAAATGATTTTGTATATTTCAGAAAATTCATCTTTAACATCAGAAATTTTATTGTCAATTTAACAAATGCAAATGAAAGCTATTTATTGATTCATTTTTGTCTTTTTATTTTTTTCTATTTCAAATATAAAAAAAAAGAAAACATAGCATAAATGAAACTATTTGAAAAAACTCGATCAATCATATATACATACCTGAAAATGTTGCACTAATTTTTCCTTATAATCAATATTTTTAACAATATAATCGAATGATTTCGTAAAAACAATTCCATGACGTCTGAAACGTGGATCATATTTTAGGCGTCCTTCTGGAATTTTTTGTAAGCCAAATAAATACTTCATTTCTGGTTGTGCAGTTAAAATTCGACCAAATAATTCAATTCCAACTTTTTCTCTTGCAGTATTCTAAAATTTTTATCAAATTATTTTTATCAATTTTTTTTCATGCAAAAAAAGCGGAAAAAAAATCCGCTCGCAACATTTAATCTTAGCAGTACTTTCATTCCTGCTCTTTTTGTCTTCATCTTCTTTTTCAATTCAAAAAAAATAACAAATTCATTTAAATTCATTTTTTTTCTTTCTGAATTTCTATGACACAATTTTTGAGCATATCAATTACAATTTATAATTGATTGTTTAAATGTTATAAAATTAAAATTAGCAAAAAAATTTTTTTCCTTTACTTTTTGGTTTGATAATAACAATAAGAAGGAGGAATAAATTAGTGATTATCGTTAATAATCATTAAATGATGTAAATATTTCTGATTAATTTACAAAATAAAAAAAAAAAAACTAGTCTTCTAATTTTCAGTTGTTTGTTTAATGGATGAAATTAAAGGTGAGATAATGATGCTAAATTAAAATGAAAGATTTAAATAAACAACCTTTGTAGCTTGCTTCCAACTATTTTCAATTCTTTTCCTTTGACTTTTTGACAACCATTTTTCATTTTCCGTTCCTGTTTGTTTACTTCTGTTCGTTTCTTCATTATTCGATAAATTACTCACACGATTGGCTAATTCTTTTACTTCAGTAGCAAATGTTGGTGTTGTTGTACAATCATTGTTGGTTAATAAATTTTCGGATGAATCATCTGATAATCGGTCCACAGCAGCATTCATTCCTAATTTACAATATTTTTTTTCTTTTATTTTATTTTTACAAACAAATTCATGTCATAAGACAACAACGATTAAAAAAAAAAATGTTAAAGTAAAATATGCATCTAATGCAAACAATGCTAACAGTAATTATAGACTGGAACTTAGATTACTTTAAGATTTACAAATTTTTATGAAATAAATTTGAAAGTTATTAAATATAAATTTCGTTACAGAAAATAACAATTGAATTTTTCTTATATAGTCAAATATGTTCATGTTAATTGACAATTTCATTCATCATTATTTTTATAAACAAATTTAACATATATCACAAAACAATAATGATTATTTTACGACATCCAGAAAAAAAAGATGTTGTTGAAACAGATTATCATAAGACAGAGGATTGTCCTTCTTTGTTTATGAATTTCCACACTACTACTACTACGAAATAACTTTCGGACAACCACCTCAAGAAAAAGATAATTCTTACTCCAAAACTGGGCGGATTGAGCTCATTTAATCCTCTACGGTCAACATATGAATATTTTAAAATCTAATTATGCATTCTAATGCAAATAATGCTTTACAGTAATCATCGATTGAAGTTTAGATTATTTTAAATTTATGAAACATTAAGAATAAATTTTCTTATGAAATATATTTTAAAATTACTAAATATAAATTTCATTGCAAGAAATTAATAACTGATTTTTTTTCACGTAGTCAAATATGTTCATGTTAACCTAACAATACATAAATGACGAAATAAGCTTAGAGTTAATGAATTATTAATTAGTTTTATTTCAAAATCAAAAAATCATTTATTATAATCGTGTTATATAATTATCAGTGTGTAATTAAGATTTTTTTTGTATGCATAGAAGAAATAACAAAAAAAAACAAGATTGATTAATTCATACAGTTAGTAAAAAATGCTCCTTCAAAATTTCATCAACTTCAATTTCTACATTTTCATGCATCAATCAGTTCATTCTTTTATTACAACTGAAAACTTAACAGTTTCATATTTGTTAAATTATTATATTTAGATGTGCATTTGATTAAATTACAATGTTAAATTTTGTCATTCTTTTACTAAGAAAAGAAAAAGAAAAAATGAAACAAAATATTTTTTAACCCAAGAAAATAAAAAATAATATGATGCAATAATTGCTATGGAATATTAGAAAATATTTTAAAAAAAGAAAAAAAAACGAAAAACAACAATATTCATGCGTAACATACTTTTAAATTAACAGCTCCATTATTCTTTTGGCTTATTTTTTAATTTCTTCTTCCGCTTTTAATTCCCACTGAGGATAATAATTCAACAAATGATTGATTTGTTGGCAAATATTACAACAAAATTCCATTACTTTCGTCTTTTAATGATTAATTACATTTCTGTTACCTTTTCAAAATGAATGAATACAATAGCATCGAGTACGCGATAAATAAATTACTTATTTCAAAAACGTTTTTTATATTTTCCTCTTTTTCTTGTTTCTTTTTTTTTGCAATAATAATGTATTTTTAAAGCTTTTACAGTAATATATTTTAAAGCAAAATTGTTTTTTCTACAAAACATAATACAAAATAAATGAAATGTTGAAATGAAGTAATTTGCATGCGAGTTTAATAAAATGACACAGTTTAATATCGTTTTAAAATAGCTATAAAATGATAGCGCTAAAATAAGCAGTCAAAAAATTTGCACAAAAGAAAAAGAAAACTTGTAAAAAAAAAAATTTTTTAATTAAAACTACTTTTCAATCTTTCGCTTAAAATCCCAATGTTATTTTTGTTAAAATTATACCTGAAAGAAAAACCATTAAAATTTTTTGTATGTTATCACTTAGTTAGTAATCAACTATTGTTACTCAATAACAGTAATCAACTGCCGTTAATAACAACAATCAACTGCTGTCACCCAGTAACAGTAATCAACTGCTATTAATAATAGTAATCATCTGCTGTTACTCAATAACAGTTTTAATCAACTGGTGCAACTCAATAGTAGTAATCAATTACTGTTACTCAATAACAGCAATCAACTGCCGTTAATAACAACAATCAACTGCTGTCACCCAGTAACAGTAATCAACTGCCGTTACTCAGTAACAGTAATCAACTGCTACTAATAATAGTAATCAGCTACTGTTAATCATAACAGTAATCAACTGCTGTTATTCAATAACAGTAATCAACTACTGTTACTCAATTATAGCAATCAGCTGCTGTTTACTCAACAATAGTGGCAGAGATATTATGTAAGCGAACATACGAAATAATAGCTGAGAGATGAATGGCAAATATAAACTGTAAAACAGTATTAATAGTTCGCTGAATCGGTTTTATATCACCGTTGCAAAAGCCATAAAAATTCTTTTAAAAAATCTTATGGATGCAAATCAAATATAATGAAACTTATAATATATGCACATCATTACATTACTAATCTAATTCTCAACACTTTAAAATCATGAGGGTTTTTTAATTACATTACTAAATGAATTAATTTTATTTACATATAATTACAATTCTGGTTTATGATTTAAAATTAGTAACTTGATTTTATTTTTGTTCTATCATTAATGGACCTTATGCTTTTTCGTTATCAAGAAATAAACAAAGTCAACGTCATTTCCTTTCATTGATTTTCACCACCTTTAAAGTGTTTTCATGTTAGCCGTGTAAATTTTAGTCTTTCAGAATGAAAAGTTATATATATAGATATATATATACATATACATAACCATAGATCTTTTCGATCTAATATATATATAAGCCGATAGACAAATATTTCAATTGAATTAAAAGAAAAAAAATAAAACGAAGCTTTAACAATAATCAAAGTAATAGTAGAAAAATATTGAATAAATTTAAAAATATATTAGATCGAAAAAAGCCGAGAAAAAAAAAACAATTGATACTGATTGAATATAATTTTTTTATTTGACTTGTCACTTTAATTTATTCTTAAATTCAACAAAAAAAAAAAAAAAATAAAATTGAATTTTGACATGCAAAAATTTAATTGCAAATCTGCAAAGATTTTTTGTTGGAAAAAAATTTTAATTTTTCAAAAAATTTTGAAAAAAAATTTTTCCTTATAGGAAAATAATGTTAAATTTAAAAACATATGAGACTGAAAATAGCGAGAAGAAGAAAAAAGAAAAAACGACTAGTAATGGAAGAAATTTAAAAAAAAAATTTGCTAAATTATAGCAAAATATAAATGATCCATTTAAAATTCATTTAATTTCGTATAATGGTTTTTTTTTCTATTCTCTCAATTTATTGAATATTTGAAAATTAAAGGATGAAGTTTGTAACAATTTTTGAAAACAATTTTTTTGCAAAGAAATAAGCGAAAAAACAAAAAATTGCTTCTGCACTAATCACCTTACATCTATTTTTAAATGACATTAATTGAAGCATTTTTTTTTTCCGTTTCTATTATTATTCATTTATGATTGTGACATCTGTAATTAATTTTATTTCTAGCAATTAAAAAAATTATTTTTTTGCTAATAAAATCACAGCATAGTAATATCGTGCTCATTAAAAATATCATGCTAATTAGTAGTTTTGCATTTTACATGCAATTTTTCGTTCAACCATAAGAATAGAAAAAAGAGTAATTGAATAAAATCAAAATGAATTTTAAATGCATCGTTTAAATTTTGCTACAGTTTAATAGATAAAATTGCTTGCAATAAAATACCATTCGCAATTTGCATTTAAATACTTTTGCATGTCAAATTCGAATTTTTTTTTTGTTCTTTTTAAATTTAATCATTGCATAAGAGTAATGAGTATAGAAATGAGCCTAGGAAAAGTCTTTTTTTTATTTATTCATGCTTTTTCCTTTTTTTGCATAATCGTTCATTTGATTGTGACAACAGCAAAAAAAATTCTTTCCATCTATAGAAAATTATCTAACATTCACAAACTAATTGCAAATTAAACTGACAATCGATTTTTACAAATGACGTTGAATTTATTGAGAAGGAAAAAAAGAATGTTGAAATTTTACCACGCAAATGATTTCGAATAAATAAAAGAGCAAATTTTAAAAGTTGCTGATTCATTTTTTCAAAACTTTTTTTAAGAAGGAAAAATATTTCTCCTAAAATTATTTTAATAAAATATTTGAAATGTAATTTTGATGACGCAAGAATATAATTTAAAACTGGAAAAAAACTTCTTTGCGCAACATTTCCTAGCTAACAATTTAATTGTATGTTCTTCTAACAATTTTTTTTTACTGTTTTACTTCATTATAAAATTTTTTAAAGAATTTATGAACTTTTTTTGTTAAAGTTGCCAGTGTAATTTTCACCGACAATTTTAACTTCATCTAATTGCTGCAAATAAGCGTACACTCTAAAATAAAAAATATTTTGAAAAAACTGTATTTAGTCTTAATATGAAATGCAAAATCTATTTCTGCAATTGCTAAAAATATGCAATCATTCTTCTATTTGCTAGATTTTTGACAAATTTTTCTGCAATTTTTCAAAAACAGCATAAAATTTAAAGCAATAAAAATGAATGAATTATGAATAATAAAAATTTCATTTCTCAAAATTTGCCCCTGTAAAATCAAGATCAATTCATTTATTCAACATGAGTTCATTTAGTTCAATTCAATTTCACTTCAATTCATTTCAATTCAGTTAAACAACGATGCAAAACTGTAGATGTCACGTCATTTTCTGTTATAAATGACATTTGCCTTTGTGACTCCTACTAAATTCTTTTGGTACAAAAAAAATAACAATTTGATTCTTTCGTTTCTTCTGATTTTTCCTCAACTTTATTCTGCCAAATGAGTTTGATTTAATTACAACTTACTGGGCAAGACATTTTTTTTTTAATTTTATAAATATGATTCTTGCATCAACATCTGATTGATCTGATTGTTTATTTAAATTTTCCTTTTTGTTCAATTTCAATTAATTTTTACTTGATATCAATTTCAGCATGACTGATGTTTATCCGGACATAACCATGTCACTTTTTGAAGGCAACAATGAAACTAATAAATTTCTTATCAAAATTTATTTACATTTATCAATATGCAATATTCACAAAAAAACTTATCAATATAAATCCAGTTAAAATTTAGTAAAAATTTTTTACATCTATTCAAAATATTTTTGCATTCTTAAAATTCCAATTAGCAGTAAACATTATATAGCTGAATACTTGAAATCATTTAATCATTGATTTTTGAATTACCTGGTTAGTGAATTGTAACTTTAAGGAAACATTTTTAAAGTTGAATGGTTTTTTTTTTAATTTTAAAAAAAGATTAACTGTAGAAAAAAAGAAATGATGTCTTTCTAATAAAAAAAAATTAACAATAAATGTAATAAAAGATGGTTGTTGATACATTGTTGATATAAAAACTGATGATTAAAAACTTAACAACTTTAGCTTCTGATGTAAACATGTAGCCTAGTGTGGTGCATTTCAAATGTTATTATAAGTGAAACCTATTATAAATTAATGCACATCAAATACTTCAATATCGATTTTTCCGATATCCATAATTAATGCCCTTTATTTGAGCAAAATAACTTTGATAAAATTTCATTATCTATGAAACATATTTGAGAAACAAAACTTCGATAAAATTGTATTCGTGGCTTAAAACCCCATATTGATAATTATAATCAATGAACCAGTATTAGCAAAAATGAACAGTTCAGCATCAAAATTTATTAGGGAAAGTCTTTTATTTCGGTAAAAATTTTATTAAAATGAAATATGAAATGTTTTCTTAATAATGTGTTATAATTTTAAAAAAAAATGATTTGAATTTTCCAAAAAAAAAGAGAGATTTTGGAAAAGTAAATTAAAAGCAAAACACACACAGGCATCACATACACATACATACACATAATTATTTTACACTATGTTAATTTAAATGGCAAAAAAAATAAGCATTTGATTCAAAAACTGTAATTAATTTATCGCTTATTCATTTTTTTTTGACTAAGTAGAATATTTTTCAATTAATAGAAAAAAGATGACAATATTAGGTGGTGTAATATGCATATCTTGGATATCAATGTTTTCATTTATCATCCAAGCGCAAGTATTGTTCAAATTTTTGCACTAAGCTTTCATTTCAACTCTAAGAAAAGAAAAAATTTTCAAAAATTTGCTGTCTGTAAATAAAATATGAGAATTTAAGTAAGTTTAAAAGCAAAAAAAAGAAAAGAAGAAAACAGTAAGTTCATGAAAAATCTGAAAACTATTAATTATTGCTCAATTTAAATCTAATCATGTGAAAATTTATCATCATCAAAATGTTATCTATGCTTACTTTGCTACTATTAAATTTTAAAAGAAATTTCTTAAAAAAAAATTTTCCGAAAATATATGCAATATCCATTTGATGAATACAATCTAACTATTATGTGACTGAATCAATCAATAATGTTCATTTGATTCATAAGAAAATCAAACATATGCAATTTTAGGTACAAACGAAAATATTGATTATGTGTAAATACAATGAATGAAATATTTAAAAAATATTATTTGTTCTGAAAGCAAATATTAAATAAGTCTTCTATTGTTGTGTTGAAAAAATGCAATAATGTATTTTAAATTATTCATTACTTTAAGTAATTCATCCATTAATTCATCCATTTTTTCTTTTTCGCTTTTTTTTCTTTTTTTAAATTACTCATTCATTTCTTTTCTCTTTTCTTTTCTTCTTTGTTATTTTTGTTTATCTTTCTTTCTGTTAACTCATGCAGAAAAATCCGTTTTTTGGAAAATGAACTTCTTCCATTGATCATTTCCATAATTTCTCGGATACATCGGCAATGTTCAACAGTTGCTCAATTATTTCTTTCATAGAAAATGTACAAAAATACAAGAAAAAAAGAAAAAAAGGAGAAGATAACCATGGATATTTCTTAATGGAAATATTTTCTAGTTTATTATATATCAAATAAACTAGTTTTTGTTTTCATACTTTTTGAACACACTGTGCATTATTGATAATGTTTATTAATAATGATTGAATGTTATTACAGTATAATGATAAAATGTATTTTTTAATTTTCACAATTATCAAATAATATCGATCAAATTTGATGGTTGGTTAATTAAAATCAATTAAATTTTCAGTGTTTAGATTAATCCGGCATCAGTTAACAATTGCCACTGTGAATTGAATTTAAAGAAAAAATGACAAAGCATAATTTTAGTATTTAGCAGTAATATTTTTAGCAAAAGTTACAAAAAAAAGATATTTAAGGTAATTATTTATAATAAATATCTTGGTCCGGAAATTGCTGAAATTTAAAATTATTTTGTAATTTCAACAGGGAAAATATTTTGCAGAGTGAATAAAAAACGTTTTACTAACATCTCATATAACTGATACATTTTTTTGCTTGATAAAGTTATTGCGAAAATTTTTACTGTAAAAATATTTTTTTTTTTATTAGCTCAGAAGAAGCCGAAAGATTAAGCTTAAAAATTAATTCAAAACATTAAAATTTAAGGAAGAATAAGAAATATATATGTGAACAAAAATTGATTTACCTAGCATTCTCTAACAAATTTAAATGAGAATTTCTAACAAGCACTTACAAATTGAAATTTGACATAATTGTCAACATTGAGAAGTTTTGAATTGCAATTAAATTCCATTTAATTAAAAATATTTTTATTGCTTGTTTTATTGCAACATTTTTATTTCGCGTATTTCAAAGAGTCAAATTCAAAATTTTTTTGTTGCTTTATTTCCATCAAATTAAAAATAAATTTTGGAGAAATAATTTCACAGTAGAAAATGCTGCTGAAAAAACTCGATAATATTTTGATTTTTAAATTTCAACTTATTGTTTTTTTTTTGTTTATTTTGTTTTTATCCAATGAAAGGTAAATATATGCAAAGCTAATTAAGTTTTGTGATTATGGATTCTTCTAGCAAACCCTGCTATCGGAAACATGAACTTGATGATATTGATATCTTTTCAAAATTTGAATTCAGGCTAAAACAAAAAACTAATTTGCCTGTAAAAACAAAAAGATAATTAATATGACAGTGAAAGTTTTTCATTTGTTTATTTTTCTTGTTTAACATGAGAAATTAACAAATCTTCTCAGAAAATATACAGGGAAGATTGAGAAACGAATTGTGATAACATCAATATGGCACGCGGGTAGTTTCAGGTATGCTAAGATCAGTAACAATACCGGTTATCACTATTGAGAAAATCATCATTTTATTTCCCTCCAAATAGATTAGTTCAGTATTTGCAAGAGGATTAGATTATTTATATGTTATCACCACTGATAAGTTTTTCTGGTTAAATGCTAAAATTAATTAATCCACTATGAATTTACGCTCCCTCTCCATTTCAGAAGTTTCGGCTCTCCTTTTTTTAAAAAAAAAAAATGATTTTATGTTCCCGATATTTTGAACTTTTTTGATTAGGTGGTTTTAGATATGACAAATAATTTATTGATTGGACAGTTAAACATATCGATTATCGCTGAATCATGAGAAATTTCTTTTTCTATTAGTCTAAAAACTTAGCAATTTAGTACTGAGTTAAATTTAGAACATTTCAATCATGAAAATTATTTTCAGGAATGATGGCAATATTTAATGATGATGAAATGATGTCTGATGATGAGCGTCAACCTATTTATAGCTATTCGTTAGGAGTTAGTTCTCATTTATATTTTATTTTATTTTATTTTTTTTGACGTTGAAATGTAACACTTTCATAAAATTCTAAAAGCGTTGACATCATCACCATTGTTATCGATCGACTGGAAAAATCAATCCGATGCTTGGCTACCTTTCACTTGCTTCTTTGTACATTTCATACTTGGCTAAAAGTCATTTTGTTGTTGTTTAGATAAGCATGAAATATGGGCTTTTTGCATTTCGAACTTTCGAACTCCAAAGATTTTTCTGATATAGAAAATTTACAGTAATTTTGTAGCATAGCATCTAGACGTTTAATCGAAATACGTAAACTACGTAAACGTTTCATTTACGATGCACATAAAACGAGAAATATCGAAATTCTCAAGCTATGTTCAACGTACTGATGATCGCTATCAACCTTATAACATTTGACAATGACGTAATTAAATTAAAAGATTCATAATTACAACAATATGGAAGAGCAAATTGGTACTTTGCAAAAAACCAAATTACTATCATTCTCAATTGTATTGTATTAAGCAATACCTTGATATGATGGGGTATGTATTATGATCACGTTGGCTAAGTGAATTGGGTGGAAAGAAAATGGAAAAATTTTATAATTATATGCGTGCTAACAGTACGTGTTATGATCACGTAGACTAAATGAATTTGGGTGTAAAAGAAAAAAGAGCGTTGTATTCAAAATGTGACAAATTTTACAAAGTAGCGAATGAAGAGTTTTTTCCTTTTCTTTTTCTTTTAAAATAACAATTCCCGCCAGAAATGAAAATGTGATCAGTTTGAAGATTTCAAAGATAAGATTGAGTGGAGAGGTACGAAGGTGAAATGAGGAAAAAGAGAGGAACGAAATAGGACGAATGCAAATGTGAAATGACTGACCACTTTTTCCTTTTTGTCGCTTTCCTTAATGCTTCCTTTTTGTAATTAACAAAATCTGAGTAGGAGTACAAAAGTTTCTGATATTATAAGTAACGATATTATTTAGTATACCCTAAACCTTTGGTAACTTTAGATTGGAATACCATTGTATGATCATTGATCTTTATTGCATACTATATGTAAACATTTATTAATGAATGCTATTTTACAGTTCTCATCACTTTTAATCAATTTTTTAAATTTATTGATATTTAAAAATAGTTTTAGTTTCACATTTTTTTTAAAAAAAAACTTTCATTTATTTCTTCATATTTGAAAATTTGCCAAAAAAAAATTCAAATTAATGAAATGTGTTAAAATTGAGTCAATTTGTAGAATTTTACTAGGTACTAATAGAAAATTGCTTCTGTTGATTCCACTTTTTTTCGATAGTACCACAATTATAATTCAATTTTCTTGGATAAGATCAATATAGCAGTTTTATTTTTTTGGATAAGATCAGTATTATGATTCTATTTTCCTAATATTGTGATACAATATCTCAATAAAGTTTGATGCAATAATCATAATATAACGAGCTAAAACTTTCACAATCTTTTCTTTACTGTTTTATTATTATACAAGCAGCTAAAAGTATTTTTTTTTTAGTACAATTTTTTTTTTGAAAAAAAATAACTTTAAACTTACGTAAGATAATTTGTCAGTTTCTATTTTTCGTTTGCTTCATCATTTTGCATAACTGCGATCCGGGTACAAAAATCCCGGTATATGCCGGTAAAGTAATTGGTGGACTCGATTGCAGATAAAGGAATTTTCTACTGAGAATGGATTTCATTAAGTAATGCAAATCAAACGATTTTATATTAGCATATACACATAAAGCTATTTGAATAATCTGGTATTGTGGCTTTTTAATTTTTATATTTTATCCATTAATATTAAACATAACAGTCTCGTTCTGTCGATCACTTAATTATGCAGTGTGCAACTGATTATGTCGTACGATTAACATGATTAACTGTACGTTATCTGCTTGATAAGAATGCTAATCAGTAATTATTGTGGGAAATTTCGAGAACTATTTTAGCAGCTATGATATGTAATAAGACATGTGAACAGACACCGTTTCGGAGTAGAAATGCTGGTAAAACGTATTCATCAATACGTTGTTCACGTCAAACTCAACGGACGCAGCTAGAAAATACAACAAATAGATGTCTTCCCAATGAACATCATCAATACGCACGTCAAAGATGCCAAAAAATAAGTGAGGAGGAATATACTTCAATTGGTCAATCTTTCACAAGTGAAAATAACGAAGAAAACAACGCCAGCGCTACCGACTCTTCCGATACTTTTTTACGTAGACCAACACAACTACGTGATTCACGTCGTAAAACAGCAGAGCGATGGCAAACCAGAAAACATTCTTTGGCAAATAATGAGAATTGTATGGAAGAAATACGATACGGTCAAAAAATTAAATTTACACCAGCTATTAATAATCGGTCATTTCTTCAAAATCTGAGGAACACCAAGCAAAATAAAGAATGTCAACAAATTTCCACATTTAAACATTTGGACTTCACACGAACTTATCGTTTACCACCCAAAATTGGGCCAAAATCAAAGAATCGTAATTTTGAATCAAATTCCAATTTTGTAAATCATTCTAATTCATCCTATCCAGTCAGTTCATGTATTAAATCACCAAATGAATTACAATTAAAATCTTCTGGATTAAATGAAATTTATGCAAATATACTTGCGCAAAAACAAAGTTCTTTAAATGACAAGGTGAGTTTAAGTATTTTTTAATTTTTTCATCATTTTTCAGGTGTTATATGAAAAAAACAAAAAACTGCTATGTAGTCATTTCATTTCCAATTTTGATGTTTGTTTTTACAATTTCTTTTTTTTTGACCTAATTTTTTTAAATGACCTTTCTTGGAAACAATTTTGAATTTTTTATCCCGTATAATTTTTGCAAGTAAATTCAAAAAATGTTTCCGAAAAAATTTTCATATATTATTCTGCAGCAACATTTTCTTATTCTTACTGTAAATACATAAACTTTTTTTTTCTTTTTTTTTTGATCTTATTAATTTTTTTAAATGACTTTTTACACTTTATCTTTTTACAGAACAGAAAGAAAAAAAAGGTAAGAACAATTTATTTATGAGAATGTGACAAATTTTTTCTTTTTCTTTAAATTTTGTACTATTATTTTTTTCAGCATGATTATACCGGTACACTAACAGAAATAAATCGTTGCCGTTTAGCTGCTTTCCGTAAAAAGCAAACGATTGATAAGGGTATTGCTTTAAATGATGAAAAAAATATTACACAACGAAATGTTACATTTTTCAATTCACAGGTTTGTTTAATTATTTTATTTAAAACTTGTAAATTAAAAAAAGACGAGGGATAAAAGAGATAGATAGAGAGAGAAAAAGAGAGAGATGGTATAAAGAGTTTGCAAAGTTGTTTTACACAACACATATAACAATTTGAATTGAAGAAAATAATTTAGAAACATTCTAAAATTTATGGTTACTTTACTCATGAAGCATTCATACACAGTATTTCATACTTCAGTAATAAACTTTATCATATCCTAAAGTGAAGAGAGTTTTACTTGAGATTAATGACATAATTTGCAATTAAAGGTGCGTATTATTGCTAATAATATAAAATAACAATTAACAAAACTTCTTTACTTTATATTTGCAACTATTTCACTATCATCAAATCATATTCCTTTCATTTTTAATATTGAATTTTTCTTAATTTTATTTTATTTTTTTTTGTTTATCTTATTCTTATTATTTTCCTCATTATATTAATCATTGTCGTAACCTTTATTTTATTTGTATGCTTGAAAAAGCCGTAATCTTATCGCATACAATATAATAAATTAAACAATAATGAAAAACAAAAGTTTGCTAGAATGTTTGATAAGAATTGAAAAACTTTTTATTGTTTTTGAATAATATATTAATTATTGTAACGTAAACAAATTACTGTCTATAAAAAAAAAATTTTCTTTTTGCTATAACTACTAAGAATTATTTCCTAAAAAAATAATTTTTTTCTTTCTTTAAGAATTATCTGTATGGATGTGTGTATGTATGTGTGTATGTATGCCCGTATGTATATGTATATATATATATATATACATACAGGTCCTATATTTGCTTTTTTTTTTTCACAAAAACTTATATTTGCTTTTAAAAAACTATCATATTATATTTTCAATCAAAAAGATTGAAAAAAATATGAAATGTAAAATAAAATTATATTTTCATTCTAAAATGAGTTGCCACCCTAATTGAAATAAATATTGGATTCGTTTAAGCTTCACAATAAATGAAAGAAACATTTGAATAAAACTATTTGAAAAAATTCCGATGTGTTTAATAGTATTTTAAATAGAAATATGTAACGATGAAGGAGGTCTCATTGAACATATCTACCTTAATTATAATCCATTTTTATTTTAAAAAATTCTTATAACTTGTCATCAAACTTTTCTATCCTCTCATACAGCTCCATGATACATTTAAATTCATTTTCACAACGGGAAAAATCGTAGTGGATTTTTGATATTATTTTAAAATTAATATAAGAAATCAATTTATTTGTTTATTTTGCTTTATTATCTCTAAAAAAAAAAAAAACAATTAGCTTCCTTTCTTCGTTTTTTTTAACTTTTTACTTAACAAAAAGCATCATTTAATGGATTAGATTTGTTCTTGGTTTTATTTTTTAAATGAATCAATTTAGACTTATAAAAACGCAGACGAGAACTGTATTGTAAAACCAGGGTAGTTGCAACTTAGAATTTGCTTATTCAATTTTGATTTAATTTCAGCAATATTTCTAAACCAATAAAAATTTAAAAATAATCACATGTTATACAATTAATTATATGCAATTTAAAATAAAATTAATTACAATGCATACACTTATCAATATATTTTCAATCATATTACTAGTCTTAATTTTTTTTCCTCTTATTGATATTGATAAGTCGATATTGATAAAGATATTGATAAGTATCATTGATATTGACAAGTTTTCTTGTTATTGATAAGTCTTGACATTAATTCTTGCTTTTCGTCGGTGCTAGCATTGCTTTCTTTTTTTTAATTTTATTCTATATTTTATTAATTAATCAACTGAGGTTAAAATTTTAATTGTTCATTTAAGGTTAAAATTTATTGATAAGTTTCAATTTAACCTCATCTAAAATCATAGCATTAATGAAAATTAGAGAAAAAAAGAAAGTTCTATCAGCAGAAATTTTTTATCGAATACCATGTGTTATTCAATTTTAAAGCATAAAGCTATATAAGTTGAATTATGAGGTACTTAAATTTCTTTTTTTTTAAATTTTCAACAAAAAAAAAAGAAAAAAGAAATGATGAGATAAGTGGGAATGCTCTCTTTTCACTATCACTTGTGTGTATTTTAGCGTGTCATTATAAATGATCCTATTAATAATTTTTTTTTTTTTTTTTGGAGATGGTTGAAAATAAGCTTAAATGATTATCCAATACATTCATATATAATTGTTGGAGTAAAAATTTTTAAACGATGTAATGCTAAATTTTAAATTTCGTACAATAAACAAATTTTAATTAGTCAAAATCCAAATTTAATTGCAAAATATCAAGTAAAGTTTCAATAATATTATGTCATTCAATTAATTAGAATTTAAATTATTCGCAAAAATATTTGCAGTGAACTAAAATATAAAAGAGAGAATCGAAGTTTCAGTAAATTAATTTAAATTTCAATAATCAAAAAAGTAATTATTTGTGTGAATATAATTGATTAGAATTTAAACCAGTCAATTATCAAGTATATTAAATAAGTGTTCAAAAAAGTTTTAAGAAAATTTCATTTGCATCTCTTTCTAACTTCAAATATATGTATGTATTTTAGTCTTTCCTCAATTATTATTTCTTATTTGTCTTCTTTTTTTTTTTTGCAAAAGAGACTGAGTTATTTATTTTTATATATTGCGGAAGTTACGATTAAATTTTATCATTATATCATATTACCAGCTATGTTAGATCGTCCAAAATGAGGAGATTTTCCAATAAGTTCATTAATTAGCATCATCATCATCATCATCTATCCAGTTATCTATTCATCTATCCATTCATTCATCCATTCATCCATCCATCTATCATTTTTATTCTTCATCATTTCAATGTTTATTTCATCCGTCCATATTCATTCATTGTGTTTGCTTGAAATCCTAATCGATTTTTGCATTTTTATGAACATTTCAACTTCGCTCTTTTTTTCAAATTTTTTGGCTTTTTTTCTCATTCTCATCAAAACTTCCTTTTTTTCTTTCGCGTTTAATCTGAGCAAAACGCATAGTGAAAAGAGGGCTTGGCTTATATTTTTTAAATTAAAAGCAATCAATAAGCTGGCCTTATGCTATAAGTTTTTGAAATAAGTTGATGATACAAAAGAATTGCCATCTCCCTTTGATGTCCACATTTAATCAATTGTCGCCATGTCATTGGTTAGAATTGAAATTTTTCGTTAATATATGAAATAATTTGATAACATGCTAACACATTCCTATTATTACTATTATTTCTATTCTTACTATTATTGTTATTGTTAACACAATTGCTGCTATTGCTATCATTGCTACCACTATCATTATAATTATCAGTATTATTATTATTAGCATTATTGTTTATTATTATTATTATTATTATTATTATTATTATTATTATTATTAT
>JARVGP010000431.1:0-44285 GCA_029876185.1 Mansonella ozzardi | reverse complement strand
TTTTTTTTTTTAATTAAAAAATTTTTTTTTTTTTTTTTTTTTTTTTTTTTTTTTTCATTCTGATTTAACAACATTTATTGTAAAGTTTTTGATTGGGAAAAAAGGCATAACACTGTACACATTATGCCATATATGAAATTGAAAACTTGAAAATTTGAAAAGTTTCATTTTTAATTAAAATAAAATCATTGCAAATAAAAGATGGAAAAGAGCAGAGAAAAAAAAATGCAGCATATTTTGTTCGATAATTTCATATTATTAATCGAAGAAAAAAATTCAATTAAGAATTAATGATATATATTAAAGTATTTTAAATTTTGAAAAATTTCATTCGTTTTGTAACTAAATTAATTATTCAATAGAATTATTGCATCAGTCATTCAGGCATGGTCGAATCCATTGATAAATAATCTGGAAAAAAAATTGACAATTCTTCATTCAATTATACAATTAGTGGTTGTTTGTTTGCTTGCTCATCTTTTTCAACAGATTTTATTTTTTGCCCAGTGCTTATTTCTAAATTCAATTAAAGTTGAATAAAAATTATTTTCAATTTTATCATTGCAAATAGAATTGATGAAATTAGGTCATCTACTGTTGAATCGTTTCAAAAATTTAAATTCCTTTTTTCTTTTTTCTGAAAAATGGTGTCAAATGAAATGAAGCATCAATAAAAGTATGGCTTTTTTATTGAATATGCCAATCAGGAAAAGTGCAATAAATTATTTTTATTTTCAAATTTTCAAATTTTACAAATTAAAAGTTTTGAAATAGTATTTAATAAAATAATCATTTTTTAAATTCAAATGCAAATACTTTTAAAAATTTATTAAAAAGTAATAGAAGAATTAATTTTTTTAATTTAAAGAAAAAAATTCTTTTTTGATATTATGCATAGTAACATGCAATTTGCAAAATTAACAGACAAATAACAAAGTATAAACCAAAATTGCAAATAAAATTTCTTATAAAATTCATTTTGCTGTTTTGATATATTTGCTTTGCTTGCATTGCTATGTGTGTGTGTGTTTTTACTTTTTTAACAAAATCAATTTGAATGTTGAAAATTTTTTCCGTTTTGACAAAAAAAATTTTTGCTCGTTTTTATTAATTATTTTAATACAATATTGCATTAAAAAAAAATTTTGTGCTTTTTAACTTATGAAAATAAAAGTTAAAAATTTTTATTGTTGAATTATTAATGTTGCTAAAACAAAAAAAATTCTTGTTGTACATTCAAGGTTCTATGGTTGTAAATATAAATTATAGATTCACGTGAAACTGTTCCACAACACCTTGGGATTCTGAGGCCATTTCTGATTCAAGTACTAACCAAGCGCAACGTTGCTTAATTTAATAAATAAGACGTCATGTTTAACATGGTATGGTCGTAGATAAGTAAAACATTAATACTACATATTAATTTCCCATCATTGTATTGTTTATATTCCTTGTTTCTCCCCAGTCGAATCTTTATCCAAAAATTTGCGGAACATTCCAAAATTTTACTTCAAACCATAGTAGCTAAAACTCTGAGTCGAAGCATTCAATTACCTCAAACTTGATTTGAACACACGCACCTTCATCATTCTCGTATAACAGCCATGCATCCAAATATTAAATGAGTTACTAACATTGGTGGAAATAAAAAATATTGCAAGTCTTACATTCAGTCTTATTGAATAAAAACATTCAGTCTTATTGAATAAACATTCAATGTTCCATAGTCATATATTTAGCATTAAATTGTATATTTTACAATTTACACATAACCTACGTGTTTAATTGGCCCTGATATATTGTGTAAATTAGAGCATATATTGCTTAATTAAATTATTTTCCACTTTCTATATAGTTTGCCTATTTCAGCATTTCTATGGGACATTTAATTAAACCAGTAAAATTTATAATTTTTAAAAAAATTTCTGACACAGGATATACTGTCTGTGTAAATTAGGACTGATATAGAATATATTGTTCATGTAAATTACGACTGGTATATTGTTCATGTAAATTAGGACTGATATGTTATTGTTCATGCAAACTAGGATTGATGTATGGAGATAGTTGATGTATGGAGATATTGTTGCGTGAAGAAAAGTTGAAAACTTTCTCTGCAAACATTTGGATTTTTATAATTTTAATGAACAAAAATTTTTTTTTCACTCTAGTTTTTAATTTAAAATTCAATACTTTTTTCGTAATTATTTTAATACAATGATTGCACAAAAAACAAAAAACAAAATAGTGTATCTTTCAAGTTATGAAAAGAAAACGATTAAAAATTATTAACAAAACTGGAAAAAAGTACATTTTCTGAACGATTCATAATTTTTGTATAAAATTTTTTTTAATAACATATTTAAGAAACTAACCAGTACTTTCAGGGAATGAATTCTTTGCAATAAATATTTTAAATTCAAATTTTTGTTAAATTTTAAAATTTAATTTCAATCATTCCATTTTTGAGAATGAAAAATTGTAAAATGTTGCAAAAATTTTAGTTCGCACAAAATTTGAAATTTCTACTTTTTCTTTGGTGTTATCCTTACATACAAAAAAAAGGAAAAACCTTACTTTAATTACTGTAAAGTAATAATTATATACATTGTTTGTTCTTAAAGTAAGAGATATAAAAATTGTAAATTTAACTTGATTAAATAAATGCATAGAAATTCAAATTTAGGTAACGATGTAGAAGCTTAGAAATTTGATTTCAATATTGAACGTAGTACTAATTTTGATAATAGTTTAGAAAGTTGCAAAATTACTTCTGATTTAATTAGACTAATTCTAATTTGAATAAAATACGAGAAATTACGTCCAAATTTAAATAAACAAACAAATAAGTTCTAATTTGGATGAATAATGAAGATGTATAAATTGTTTCGATTTTAAGTTAAACATGTTTCGAATTTTAACAAATAATAGATGAATTCGAATTTAAATTAAGCGATTAAATAATTTCTGATATTTCATTCAAAGAGAAATCATTTTAAGTAAATGAACATAGTTCAATTGAATTTCTTTGTCTCTCTTCAAAAAAAAAATAAAATGAACAATCCATTATTGCATGAATCATTACAGTAGCATTATGAATGCGAAGAGAGAGTTTAAAAATGAATTAAATTCGCAGTGTTTTAGTCATTTCGAAATAACTGCAAAGTCTCTGAACCTACTTTATAATGAACTCATTTTTTTTTGTTTTTTTGCAAACAAATTACTTTGTAATAAAAAATAAAATGAATGACCATTACTTTGTTTTTCTGAAATCATTATTTAACTATGACATGTATATGGCGTCACATATGTGATTAATTATAGAATGGTGCGTAATCGCCGATTTTTTTTTTTTAATTTGGTAAATGAAAAATTAAATTAAAGTATAAGCAAGTTTTCTTTTTTTTAAATTAGCCTACTTCATTCTGTCATTAATTACGGCATAAATTATTTTAATTACTGTAGGTGTAAATATAATTATTTAATTTTTCTTTTGTTTTTGAGTTATTATATCAATGAAAAATTAAAGAAATTAAAAGTGAAATTTTTTCAATTAACTTTATTTTGCCTTACAGTAATTCTTTATTGTTTAAGTTTAATTAACTCTGGTAGCAAAATAGAAAGTTAAAAGATTATGTAAATAATATGTCATTTAACGAAAAATTTTAATACATTTTTACAAATTTAAATATTACAGTTGAAAAGGGAAAAAAATTTCTTTTTTTTTTTTTAAAAAGGATTTAAATTTAAACCGAGTAAAAAAAATTCTTTTCGCAACAAAGTTTTTGTTGCTTGCAAAAAATAATATTTAAAAAAAAAAGAAAAAAAACTTAAAAATTTAAAAATGTTAATGGAAAAATTCTTTCTGTCATAGGTAATTAGTAAAAATTTAAAAATATTAATGAAAAAATTCTTTCTGCTACAGCAACAGCAATGATAATTAATCACAATGATAATTAATTACAGTTAATTACTGATATGATAATTAATTACTTTTCTACAGCTGAGCAAGAAAATGAAAATTCTTGGTAATTTTTAAAGTATCATATCAGGAGAGAAGTAAACATCGAATGAAACAGCACTGATAAATTTCATTTGAAATTTAAAAAATGAAACTTCGATATGCAATGCACGATATGTGCAATAGTGCACATGCACATGTCTGTGTCTCTATGTGTCTGTCTATGTCTGTGTGTGTCAGTGTTAATTTCTATATATGTGTTAATGGAAAAAATTTCTCTTGCAAGAAGTATTACTTAGCTGTATGTGTATGTGAGCATGCATATGCAAATATATTTGTACGTGTGTGTGTGTGTGTGTGTGTGTGTCTGTGTGTGTGTACATGTTTGTGTATGTGTGCATGTAATCAAATCAATGGGCAATTAAAAAATAAAAATTTTTCGTTTTTTTTCAAATAAAAAATTTTTTCAGCACTAATAAAAAGTATTGCTATTTTAATTTTTAGATTATAAAATTATGCATAAAAAATTTTAAAAATACTTTTATTAAATTTTAATTGATAATGACATATTCAAATTTTTTTATGCAAAAATAGTAAAAAAAAATGTTAATTGGCAATAAAAAAAGTTTTTTTTGCTCTTCTTGATATGTCATTATTAATGAAATTTTGATATTTGATATTCTCTATCATCATTGCGATAATTACGACAACAACGAATAATTGCTACAATAATCAACTTGTCAGTATGATAATTAAAACAGGATATGATATGTATATGTCATAAAGAATATTCTATCATCATTAATAATTAAGCAATAAATGATGTAATATAATAACTTATAATTGTGGTAATCAAACATGGAATAATATCCTATCAGAATTAATTTATCATGATGAGTGAAGAAATTTGGATATGATGTGCTATAATGATTATCTCATCATCGGAATCTAACATGCTACAATGATTTTCATATCATTAAATTAAATCGTGATGGTGTATTGAAAAATGGATATCTTGTCAATATGATAAATCATAATAATTAAAAAATCAATATGACTACTCTGTTAATTAGCTTTTTATGATAATTGATACAAGAATCAATGATTAGCATTTTTCACTATGTGATAATTGGAGAAAGCTGATGACACATGCTATAATGATCATCCTCCTATCATTACAATAATTTAAGCAGCAGCAGCAGCAACGGCTGCAACAGCAACAGTAGCAGCAGTTGCAGTAGGATCAGATGAAAATGAATAAAAATGAAATTTTCGAAATAAATTTGTTCAAATTTTGGCATAGAATGAAAATTTAACGATTGCAATAATTATTGCAAAATATGAATGCATTAAAAGAAAAATTAATTTTTTTTTCTTCTACCGGATATATTTGAGAGAAAAAAAATGAGATGAAATTTCGTGAATTGAAATGAAAAAATTTTTTTTAAATCATTTTTTGCATTCAGTTTTAAATGGGCACTAATTATTTCCATTTGAAATAATTTGAAAATTAATTTTTTTTGTAAAATGTTGTCAAATTTGAACAATTTTCCATTTTGCACTAAGAAATAATTCAAAAATATGGTTTTAAATGAAAATATATTTTCTATATCATCAAAATTAAAAGATATAAAATGTAGAAGAACTGAAATTAGAAATATAAATATTTAAATGAAATATAAAAATTGAGATGTAAAAAAATCTAAAAAATAGAAACCGAAATGTTAAAAAATCTGAAATATAAAAATTAACACAAATTGAAATTTAACAATCAATCAAATTTGAATATATATATATAGTTAATCATGAAATTTTAATTCTGAAAAATAATTGCAAATACTATTGTATTAATTTTAAATGAAATTAAAATAGTAAATTTGTTTGAATTTAAAATGAAGTCTAGAAATCAAAAATTCATCAATCCAATCATATGCATTTGTCACACATTATAAAAAAAAAAATTGCTGTGATGATGGAAATGTATGGATGCACTACCGGCAAAACGTGGGGGTTAAGCCTAAGCTTATGCTTAAGCCCAAAGCTTTAGTTTAATGAATAAACTGAAATTCGATTCTGAACTATGTCTTAAAATTAGCAATTTAAATATGTTTCTATTCTAACTACTTATTTTTCGAAATGTTTTTTATTGACATCTATGCTAATTTTCTATTTTTATTTAGCAATTTTGCAAAATCCCTTCCCTACTCATTTATTTATTCATTCATTTTCCACCGTAGCTATCAAAGGCAATGAATGTTCAATGCAATTACTAGTAAAAAAAAGTCAAAATTTAATCAGGAGAAAGAAAATTCGCTCACCTGAACGAATTTGTTGAATTTCGATTTTCGTCAGAAATCGTTGAATTAGTCGTTTTTTTTTTAATTCGTAAAATTTATCATGAAATGATAAATTTTTTTTGCAAAACAAATTTGATAAAATTTCGATTGATTTCTTTTGATCGCTTATGATCGTTGAGCAGCAGTAAATTCAAACTGTAACACAAAAAAAAGTGCAATTATAAAAATAAATTTTTCAATTTAAATTTTAATAAAATACAAAAGTGAAAAATTTCACTAAAAAACGGATCGGCACAAATTTCATAAAAATAAAATTGTTTGTACAAATGGAAAAAATTTCATAAAGTAAATAAATTATTGAAAATATATTGAAAATGCAGGTTTTTTTTTTTTTTAAAAGATACAATTATTCACCAAAAATATACTGAAAATGAAAAATTTGCAAAAAAAAAAAAAGAAATTGTTGATTAAAACTTTTTCAAAAAGCATTGATTTCAAAGGAATGAAATATTATTTATTCAATTAAAAATGTAAATTTCAAAAACGAATGTTTAATAAAACATATCAAAATTGTATGTTTCAAAAAAAAAAAAAAAAATGACTAATTCACACTATAGAGCATGTTGCTGTTTGAAAAGGGAAAATATGCGAGAAATAATTTTTAACAATTCTCAAAGCAAAGAAGAAATGAGAATTGAACTTTTGAAAAGATATAGATTTTATTTAATTTCAAATACAATTTGCGATGAAATGATGCGCTATAAAACAGTTGCTCAAAGTCAGGTTATATGGTGGAAGAAGATTGCAGTAGTTTAATTGATGAAAAAGTTAAAGTTGTCTTACAGTGTGTGTGTGTGTGTGTATGTCTGTATATATGTATGTGTGTGTATGTGTGTGTGTGTGTCTGTGTGTATGTCTGTGTGTGTGTGTATGTGTGTATGTATTGCCTAAGTTTAATTTCGCTATTCTTTTTTTCTCTGCTTTTATTTGTTGCAGTTGAGTAAAAGTATTTTAAAAGTTTAATGATACTTTTTTGTAATGATTATTTTCATTTTGATTTGTTTAATAAAAGATTTATTAAATTCATTAAATACATTTTTCATTTCGGAAAATTTTGCAAAACTAAAGAACTGATCATATTAATTTGAATGATTGGTTTCATGCTGTATTAGAAAATTTTTTACTATTACAACAAGCAGTTAGATAAGTAATTTGATTTTTTGCTATTTTAGATTTTAGGAATAAAATTTGCAATTCCCACCTATCGTTGTTTTTTACATTCAATTGACTAACAAATCATTAAAGTAATATTTTAAATAGAAGAAATTGGTCGAAGGTTTCATTTTTGCTTTTTTTTTTTAATATATATATTTCTTTTTCGAAATTTCTTTCGGTATTTTTCCACAATCTTTATTCAAATTATTCATTCAATTTTTTTTGTGATAGAATAAAGAAATTTTGTTGAAAATTTTCAAAAAGTTTCAAATGGAAAAATTTTTAAATGAATTTGAATTTTATTAAATTATTAAAAAGTTAAAAAAAATTCAACTAATATACATTACTTAATCATTTTCTCATTTTCTCTCTCTCTCTTTTTCTTTTAATGATCAATAACTAATTCTATTATTATTTCATACTTTTCATATTCAATTATTTTCTGTTGTTTTTTAATGGCAAAATTATCACTTTACATTAATTATTATCATTCAGATTTATCACATTATCAATCAGATTCATCATCAGATAATTGTTCGATACGATAATTACGTGAAAAGCCTGCTGGTACTGTAATATTGCGTAACCACTGTTGAAATTCTGGTGACTGTTGTACACGTAGCTAAAAATATGTGTGTATTGTGAGCGAAAAAATTGCAGTTGTTATCAATAATTATAAAAAAAAATTAGAATTAATTACTAAGAAATAATTAATTATTGATCTTAATAAAAAAGCAAGAAAAATAAACTGCCATACAAATGTTTTTGTACTTGTTTCATAAAACCCAAAATATTACTTACACATTCACACTGTTGAATTGGTTGATCAATTTGCTGCAAAAACAATTAATTATCGTTTTAATTTTCTCAAATTAAACATCCATAATTATCAGCGAATTTTTGCTTTTTTTATTTGTTTGCTAATACATTGAACTTAATAATCCTATTAAAGTTTCATTTAACTTATTGTAATTAGTATTAATAATAACAATAATAATAATATTGATATAATTACAGTGTTAAGAAATAAAAAATAATAATATTCTTGAAGACTTTTTTTGCTTCTATGAAAACTTTATTTGTTAATTATTTGGTAGTGTTGTTAATTATTCCGTAAGTTATATTTTTGTTTTTTCTAATCCTATCATTTTAATCTTACAAATATCGTACACAGATCAATCAATGAATAAAACAATTTGGGAATTTTATTTGATGCTAATTAATACGATGTATTTTAATTAGATACAACAAATCACACTAGATGGCATGACTGTACTACATCGACACGATATATATAATTTTCTAATAAATGAAGAATGTGGTAAATTAAAATTTCAACTATACTACTTTACCTCATCATTTTGGTCCAAATCATATCCAGGTCGTATGATACGATTGACATATGCTATCCTGCCTACATTGCATTGTATATCATGAAAAGAGGAAAATTTGTGATCGGAAATATAATGTGCAAAAGTTATTGGTTGTACGTGAAAATGTTTGAATAAACCCTGTGCATTACACGCATTACGTGTAATATAAAGAGATTTCTATTAATTTATGGTAATTGTCAAAAGTAGCAAACTTACTGCGTGAGGCATTTCTTCATTCAGTTCAAGCTCTGGCAGCGTTGTGAGCTAGGAAAAATAAACCATTTACAAATTGATTTATAAAAAATAAAATCTCACAAAAAAAAAAAATAACAAACGAAATAATATTGAAGTGAAGCAATACAAGAAAAAATGTTAAACAATCATTAATAAAATTATATCAAATAAACAATAAACAATATTAGAAATCAAAAAACAGTGTGAAAAAAAATCAATCAAACTGTCAATATTTTAATTACTATAAAAATTTACATTAAAAATTTTTAATATTCAATGATTTTTTTTTATTCATTTATTGATAAATGGAAATCATTGAAACGTATTGCAGTTGACTACATTTAATTATCATACTCATTTTAACTATTTACTCGTCAAATATTCTTCAATAATTTAATAATTACTGTCGGAATTCAATTTTAGAAATTGGATCTTTCAGGGATTTTTATATTGATATGATATAAAATAGATATAATTCAATTATATCCATCTTATTTCATTTAATTGCGCGCTTAGTAATGCTAGAAATTATTTACTTACCGGAGAATTCAAAACTTCATCACGAATTAGAAATGCAAATAATAATGGCCATCGGCCATAATAATAGCGATCTGCACATAACATAAATAGTTTAATCCACATATATTGTTCCAAACGTGGATCGATTGAATAAATATCAGGAATTTCATGTGGATGAAGCATTTCTGTAATTTTATATTTTGTTTAAATTTAAAATAAATTTTGATAATTTGAAAATTTGGAATTGGAAAATTCTTTTAGTGAAGGTGGAAATGACAATATATGCCATAATACATTTTTTATTCAAATCATATTTTTAAAAAATAAAAAGAAATTGAACTTAAAAGAAATTCACTGCTCTGTTTTTATTTACAATTGAATCTAACAAAAATTCATTAGCATTAATGTATTAGTATTACGAAATTAAAGCATAAAATTCAGTAATTATCTTATTATTAATTGTCTTATCTATTTGCAATATCTCTTTTTTTTGTGGATAACTATAATTTTATCGTTGTTATTCGTTATTAAATAAAGCAATCCAAGGATTATGATAATAATGTACGACGTTAAATTTCATAGTAAAAATGCTCATCATCTTAACACTGGTATTATCAATGTAATCGTAAGTAAAAATGAATATCATCACAATAGCGCTTATAAAGCATAATTATATCATCGTAATTATACATAAAAATATATATTATTACACTACTGTACGTATGAAACGTACATCTTCGTGACAACATGCAAAAATGTACTTACTCATCATAATGATATTTGTAAACATATACTATCAAATAATACTCAAAAAACACATTCACGTTTTACTAATACATAAAAGTATATATTATCATAATACTACCTCTAAATGCATGTTGTTGCAATAATACAGTAAAAATTTATATCATCGTAATAATAAGCATAAATATGTATTATTGTAATAGCACATGGAAGAAATTTTTGATCATCATTAATACTTCATATAAATGTGTATCATGGTAATAATACATAAAAGTCTTTGATGATATTACATGTAATCGTGAAGAATTTTTTAAATTAAGTTGTTTTAAGTTACTATTATATATTTAAGTTAAGTTTTAAGTTATTTTAAGCAAAATTTTTTAAACTGTGTTTGTAACTTTACTTAGCTAGTAAGTAATGCTACTAATTATATAGTTTATTATTTGAATACCTTCAGCGAAAGTTCTCAGTACGGCATGCGATACAGTGACATTTTCCAATTCTCTTTCTCGCGCAATCAATACACATGCAGTGCATACACGCACTGGTAAATATTCAAATTCGACCGGTGATGCTCGTAAGGAATCGTTGCAAAGTTCGATGAAAATTTTCGCTGATTGCGTGAAATTAATTCTGCTTGTTAAATTCCAAGCATCTCCTGGTGTAATGGGTACCACTTGATATTGTCCACATATTTGCAATCGAATTATTTGCCCTTGGAAAAAAAAAGAAAAAATATTTAACATTTTTAATCGAATAATGGAAGTAATAAATGAAATAATAATTTGTGCTAATAATGTTAAACTAATACAAAATTAATAGCTGCTAAGATGATAAGAAAAAATTTTGATTATTTAATTTTATTTTTAAAAATCAATGTTTATTTTCTTTTTCATTTTTCCTTAATCTTTAATTTTTATATTTTTAAAATAATGTTAGCTTCATATAGAGACAGTGAGAGGGAGATAGAGAGAGACGAGGAGAAAGAGAGAAAGAGGGAAAGAAAGAGGTTGTAAGGATATTCGGGTTACAAGAACAGAAAGATGCATGTAACAAATTAATGTACTAAAAGATGAAAAAATTTCAAAAATTCTCAAAATAATGAAAAAAAATTTTAAATATAATAAATGAAGACTAACATGGTATATATCAAAGAAATAAAGAGAGAGAAGATAACATGAATGGAAAGATACTTTGTACTCTGAGACAAGAAAGTGGAATTTATAGATGGATGGATAAAAAATGAAACAAATTTCTCAAAATCGAAAAAGATCTTAGAAAGTAGATAAATATCACCTGGAAAATAGCTTAAAGCTTAAGCTTAAAATATATCTTTATAGATGTACCATCTGATTTGCTTAAAAAAATTTTTAATTCATTATTTACAACTACATGCTTTTACTGTCATACTTACTCCCATAGCTTTCATGCCTGCTACTGCAACCTGATACAATGCTAACGCATCTGTAATCATTGAAATCATATTGCACCCCCTCTGATTCACGGCAACCGCAACCACGAATTAACACTGAGCAAGAAAATCTTTCCAATACTTCATCTAATGCTCTTGAATTAAACTGATATCCAATTGGATAGTTAGTTGACGGAGCAAAGCAGCTACAAAATATGTTCATTTATTTTTAGAGTTAATCGACAAAAAAAAAAAAAAAAAATTTATCAATGTGACACAATTCGATTGGATGCAAATAAATAAAGTTTGAAAAATTCAAATGTCAAAATTTTAACAGTCATGAAATTAATTTTATATCACTTATCAAGATTTTTAATTCAAACATTAGAAGAAATAGAAAAATGCCGATGAAATATACATTTGAAATACCATAAATAATTCTATATTCGATTATTTGATATAAAGTATAAAATTTATTCTGAAGCTTCAGTATTATTTTAAAAAGATTTAGAAAACTTTGCTTTTATTGTAAAATTTTATTTTTAAACCTTCTTTCCTTCACATCTATGAATAAAATAAACTGAAGTAAAAAAAACTCTTTAATTAACTCCTCCATTTAATTAACAACATCAATCAGTAAACAAAAGCCCGCAGAAACAAACAACAGAAAAAAAAGCCTGCAATTGAATCAACTCAAGGCAGATAATCCCAAATAAGAATAACCTTGCTAATCTTGTTGACCAAAATTAATGAAAATTAAATATTTCTCTTACATAAACAAAAAAATTTTTGATTCACACATCAAAAAAAAGAAAATGAAGGAAGGTTAAATTTAAAAATACTTTCTTAAATCTTTATTTGGTGTTCCGTACAGAATATCGGTTACAAGGACCCGTTCTCGTATACTCATCCGTTTTGCTTCAGTCGGTCTTGCGAGTGCGGAAACAGCTATTGGATCGTGCAAAAACGGTGAAAGACCAGCATGAAGACATAAAAATTCTATAAATGACTAAATGGCACAATTAGCAAAATTCAATTAATAATTAATAACTCAAAATGAATGCCATAATATGCTTTCTCTGTTTTTTTTTCAAAAAGAAATTTCTTTTTTTACGAAAAAATCTAAGCATTTAGAAATACCATACTACTAAGCATTAAAAATTAAGTCTATAGTCGATATTTAAATAGGGCCATATATATATGCACTGAAGAGAAGTCAACAGTTGTTTGGCATAAAAGTTACTTTTTTTTTAGCTCATTCTATTGATATTTTGCATTAAATTTATTCATTTATTATTTTTTTCGTTATAATTGAAATTTGAATTGAAATCATTTGTTTTTCTATATTGATTTCTGATTATTTCAAATAAAATTTGATGAAAGCGAAAAATGTTTGTTAAATAAATCAGTTTTAAAAATTTTTTTAATAATTTTTAACCTAACATAAGTAATGTATTACTTGCAATGAAGATATGATAATGATTTTATATAATGTGATTTTTTTAATGCTGAAATGATGATTTTGATAATTATGATATGATAAAAGTAATGACTGGAATAAGAAAGATTAAATTTGTAAAAATTACAAACCACCAAATATTCCAATAAGTGGTAAATAATCAAAGAGTAAGAAAAAGCTTTTAAGTAATCGTTCATCATCAATCTGTAATATTTTTTCAAAAACAATTTATAAAATTTTTTTTCGTGACTAATAAATTTTGTTTTTTTGCTTTTCTCCCAGGTGAATGAAGCAGATGGGAAGGATTTAATTTTAGTAACTTGCTAAGCCTGTTAGCCCGTTATCTTCGTTAGCTCCTGACATCATTTTCTGAAATGATTATGATGCAATCAATCACCACTTCTTGTTATTTTCTTCAATTTATAAAGTGATAGTAAGAGCTAACGAAATAGTTCCAATTTCCTACTGTCAACCTTAAAATTGCTCATGAAAATAAACACACAATTTCCATACCTATTTCAAACTGCACTACTTCCTAATTTTAAGACTAAGCTATTTTGTCAAGATTGGATTAATTTATCTTGACTATCTCTATTACTGTCAATTTTGCTCGAATAATATCCAAGTACATATATTTCTGTAAATAGTTGAAACATTTAAATAAATTTTATTCTTTTTAAACTAAATGCATAATCATAATTTTCTATTTCTTTCTTTTAAGAAACCAGATAAAAATAATTTTTATTTTTTCGATTTTTTTTCAATTAGTAAATAATTTGAAGTAATTTGCTTCGCTTACTGACTACTCTTATATGTTTTTTTTTTTTCAGATATTTATTTGAAACAAAAATTTAACAACTGAATAATTTTTTGGCAAAAAAATTTAGGAATTCAATTATTTAATCAAAAATTTAAAAACGAATTCTAACTTTTTTGTCAAGACCAATCGCTTTACACATTTCATATGTTTCAGAATGGCCACGAAGGAGGAAAATATTTTTTGGAAAACGTAATTTTAGACTTAACAATAACAGTAATGCATCAATCCGTGAAGGATTATAAAAGTCTAAATAATCACCTGAAAATAAGCATTTTAATTGCAATGCATAATATACAGCATGCATTCTTATTTTTTCGTGATTTAAATAAGAAAATGCATGCATAATGCAAGCATAGTTGATTCAGGAGTAATCAGTTTATGCAGTTTACACATATATTACATTTCCGATATTACCAGTAAAGAGAAATATATTTTAGCATGTTGCATGATGCATGCACATCAGTTAGCCACTATAAACGTTTTAGTTTATTATCAAGCAATGATAGATATATTAGCAAATAGAAAAACGAATTATGCAATGCTTATAATTTGCATGCAGGTATGCATGCTGCCATACAAAATTCAAATTTATAAATTGAGGTTAATTAGCAAAGTGTAAAATACAAAATAATTAACGGATGTAAAAATTGGGAGAAAACGAGCAAATGCATAAAAATATGCCAATAAATTATTTTATGAATGAAAATTAATATCTAATAACTAAATTAAAAAAAATTTTTTTAAAAAATAAAAGTAAGCAATTGGAGAAATAAGAGAAAAGTAGAAAAAAAAGTGCTAACCAAGAAAAACATAATGTACTAATGGTGGCAGAGAATATTGTCGCAATAATGTAACCAAATAATCTAAATCACCATCTATGCTACCAACAACATAGAATGTATTAAAACTTAACGTCAAACCCAGTACGGAAAAAGACATTTGTTCAATTCTATCGAGATATAAGATCGCATGATGTATCAACTGGAAAAATTGAAACTTTTTTTTGCTAAAGGAAAATTTGAATCCCGAAAAATGTTAGCAATGCTTGAAAAAGTCATATACTGTATAGGCACTTCGGAAAAATCATCTTTTTTCTTAACTAATGAGAAATGCAATCAAAATAATTTAAAAATACAAGAAAAAATGGAGCCGTTTTATCATTTCAAAAAATAAAATTAAACTTTGCATGAGTTTCTGCATTTTATATGCTTGGAAAAAAAAGATGCTTCTCAAATGGTTTTCATAAGAATTCAGCCAATGACAATTTTAAGCTTTTAAATTGATTTTCAAATTTTTTTCCATACTGCAATCATAATTTCTCGATCCATCCATAACAGCGCTGGAATTCCGCCAAGCCATGATTTATTCATAATTCCCGAAATTAGAGCATCCAACGTTTTTTTATCGAACATTTCACAGGGAGTTTGATTGGACATTTTTCTTTTTTTTATTTTCTCTTCCAGTTGTTATTTGTCTTCGAGAAAACAACAAAAAAAGTGAGAAATATTTATTTTATCAAAATTAAACATTAATTGATTAATTTGATTCATTTAAGTGATAATTTATTCATGGAATGTTAAAATATCAATGAACAAGATAATTTTTCATAATTTGTTCAAATTTTGTAGATTCGTTAATTTTAAAATGAAATTAACCTTTATGTTGTTTAGTTAATTAATTAATTCAGCTTAGTTAAAAAGAAATAATTTAATAGATATTTTGATGGAATTTGAAGCAAAATTTGACAAAATACATTGACAATTTCAATTTTCACAAATCTGCCAACTAATAAAATGTTACCAGTCGGTTAAGAAGTAATAATTAACAATGATTGTAAAAAAATTTTTCGCAATTCATTATATTAGCGAAAAAAACGAGAACTGGTTGAACAAAAATTGAATTTATCAACGTGATGCTATAAATAATTTATTTAAAATGGTATGATTTAAAACGTTTTTGAATTTGTTTGCATGTTCCAGTAATTTTTTTTTTTAATGTAATCATTTCGTTTACCACAAAAATTACCCGTTCATTTTATAATTAAATTTGACCAAATTTTTTTTATTTTTAATAAGCGAAGCGGGAAATTATTTAAATTAACAAATAAAATTATTTACACAATTCGTAGCTATTGTATAAAGAATTTACCACTGTTAAGTTTTTGTTTATTTTTTACATTTTATTTATCATTTTTAGCAGAATAAAAACAAGAAGTTAATGATTAACTGCCGTGTTTTTCTTCACTTTATTACATTTTTTATCCAAAAAATTGAATGAAAGCAATTAATATTTCGTTTGTTGCATATAAACCTTTAATTTAATATTTACCTTGATATTATGTAAATTTATCAATCTTCATTTTGTAACACTGACTAATATTACTTCTGTATTAATTTACACTAAATGCATAATGTAATGAAGCAGTAACCCTTACAATAGCTGTTATGAAAAATTGTTCTATTATGGTTAATAATTATGATTACTTTCGGCTTCATCTCACTTCGAGCCCAAAAAATGTTTATTGTGAAAGATTATTTTGTTAGCTTGAGAAAGAATAATTTTTAAAATACTGACTTATGTTATCTTCGATACTAAATTCAATTAATAACGGTACTAAATCCAATTCATAGTTTTATCTTCCGATACATACCGAGTTAAAACAATCTTGCGACATGGCTGATAAAAACAGAAAGTGATGGTTGCAGTGAAAATTCAGATATACTGTTGATGACGAATTTAGTAGAGCTATTTTGACAGCAGTTTCGAAATTAAACAAATTTTTAAATCGAAAAATTTCCAATTCATAGATTCGAGCCGTTTTAGTGAATGGAATCGATTGTTAAAAGTGATTCTGTGGGCTCTTAAATTCATCATGCTAAGTCTCAAGGAACAAATAACATGGCTGCAATCGATGTCTACTGATTAAGACTTTATGATCAAAATTAACTATGATGTAGCAGAGTGGATATTAATAAACAAACATAATCCTAGAATAACCAAACAACAAATAAACGCATGAAATCTATATCTTGATAAAACAGACGATTTATGGAGATTAAAGAATTGTCTAGAAAATGCAGAATTGAACATGGAAAGTAATTTCCTATTTGCTTACCAAATGACAACTATTACTGAACTTATCACTAAGCATAAGCATGAAAAGCTATACCATGCAGGAGTTGAATATATGATGCGAATTAAGGCAAAGGTTTTGAATACCAAGCACAGATCTATAATAAAACAAGAATTATAAATGAACGTATGGCTTGTAAACTATAGAAAACCAAACTATTCAAACTACCATCAAGACCGAAGCTAACAGAGTCCGGTGCCAGCAAATCAAGAATTTTCGAACAAGCTGGTCTTGATTATTTACGATCACTTTCAATCAAAACTGACAATGGAATAGTCAAAAGATGAAGAGCCCTCTTCACTTCCTTCACTACAAGAGAAATTTAGAACTTGCCCAAAACATATCAGGAGCAATGTTCATACACATATTCCGCAGATTTGTATCGCGACACGGACATCCCAAACTTCTTTTAAGCAGCAACGCTAGTCAATTTCAATTGGTATTTGAAACATTATGGATAAAGTAAAAATTTCCAAACTTTAAAGGGAATGAATTGAATAAACGCTGTATCGAAAGCACTATGAAGTGGAGATATTTATGAACAAATGATTGGATTAATAAAGGGAGCTCACAAAAGAAACTTTTATGGATTCCACTGACAATGGAAATTGAAGAATACTTAATATCCTTCCATCAATCTACTCAAATTTTGATGATTATAAAATTGTAATATAAAAAGAAATAGCATCTTCCAAAAGAATAGAGGATTGAATTCCATGTCTTAGTAAAATAGCCTTCTTAAATGAATCCGCGGTATGAAGGGATATGTGAAAGTTGGTGAAGATTCAAGAATTCAATATCGGAAGAACGGAAAAGTGAGAAGTGTAATGGTACAAACGCTTGATAGAAAACTTTTCAATCAATCAATCAATTCACTTCCGAAGAACAACGACAAAGGATAAAGCAAAAAAGAAACCAAGTGCTTTCTGAACTTGAAGAGTATAAAGAAGGGAGAGCTTATTCAATCAAGTCTAGCAACAAAAAATTTACTATTAATAACTATTAATTTTTTCAATGTTCCTACTAATTATTTCGCTGGAAATTGCAAATGGATTTCTGGTATTCCGTTTAATCTTCCATGGAAATGGAATTGTGATAATTAATTCGCTGCAAACTTCACATTAAACGAAATAACGATTTATACCAAAAAGAAGACTCAAATGCAGCAATATCACTTATGCGATATGGACTAAAGCTTTTTTAAGATTTTCTGTATCAGTAAAATCAGACCAAACCACTATTGGAAATTGGGAACTTACAATTTTGTAAAATAATCGACAAATAAAGACTAAGCGGAACAGATCTTAAACAGATATCTCCAAATCAATGAAGAATTGTAATAATGTGCAATACTTTTATGAATGGCTAGGAATTCGACGCCAATCAACAACAAAGTTCCTAATACAAAAGAAGAAATAATCAATCATCTATGATGGAAAGAAAATGGTTTCGAATCTCGACACTATACAACATTGCCTCTCACAAAGCGGAAAATGCATAACGAATAAAAGTATCATTCTATGGAATAAAACAGCAATTATGAATAAATGCTTATATCGAAAAATTGGAAATTACCAAGCACGAACATATGATCACGTCATCATTGTTGAAATTCAAATAGCATTTACATTAAAATATAACGAAATAATAAATTCAAGAAACTGCGCTTTATTAATCCTAACTCAATGGACAATAATATTATAATCGACAAAATAAGTACAACAAGCTTCACCAAAAATACAAACCAAATAACTTAAACTCATGAAAAATTTTCATTTATGATGAAAAAAAACCAAAGGAAAAGCTATTGACCCGATTTCAATATCTCTACAATATTTCTTCAAGAAGAATTTGAGCAAAGAGTCCATGAAATTTATCAATAAAGCTATCGTAATCGTCCTAACCTGTTAAATTTACTGAATGGATATCACATGATAACATACTGCAGCAGAAATGACATAATCGCAAAACATATCATTTGAAGTTTGCCAATTGCACCTTGCATACAAAGAACTTCAAATTGAAATCAGTAAAATTTACCAGTGACATCATTGGTCACTTTGAAATCAAAAAAATGAATACCGAACTGGAAATTTTATCACAACAATAAACCTATGGCAATTATCAAGTCAAACAGCAGAATTGTTTATTTGGGAAGAAATCAGCCAAGAAGGCAATGAAATATCAGAACAAATCGAAGATGGAGTCGACAAAGTTACCGAATTAATACAGCAACAGTTAGACAATTTTGTGATGCATGTGAATCATTATCATTCTTGGCGTTTGTATTTTCATAATCTGTTTGACAATAATTGTTACAAATAAAAGATTTATTCTGTTCGATATTTCATTAAACGCTCGAATCGATCGACAAATCTGATTGAGATGGAATTAGTTGTCACATTAAGAAACAAACAAGAACAAAACATACTTGTTGAAAAACCCAGCCAAATAGATACCTCTAATTATATTTCCCAAATCCAAAACTTCTCTCAGTCAGAAGTGTAGGGATAATCGAGATAATTGCAAAATATTTGATACAAACCAAATCATATTGTTCCACGATTATTTCATGAGACATGATTGATTTTTTTGCAAAATGTTATAGAATGACCAATCTTTTTGTTTTTAAAGTTTCAAGATGTTTACTATAAATTTTTGCAATCAAATGATTTATCACATAGTCTTCGATACTATTACGAATTGAGCTTGGAATGTAGAGCCAGTTATAATTTTTATCACACTTCAGATATTAATTACAATAGAATGACGCGTGATTTAATATTAATTATTGCAATAAGATGACGTAGGAATATATGAGTATTAATAGGTCAAACAGTATATTGAAGAAAAATACCAAAAGATGTGAAGGTATTAAGATGATGTTTTTAGTTGAATCAAAGCGAGATCAAAGGTTTGGTAGTGGAAGTTAATTGTATTGTTGAAAGAATAAAACTGACTTAAAACACACTGGAACTTGGACAATTAAACACAACAAACTTGAGCGCAATTAGAGAACTCTTATCCACGCCTAAGTTGTTTAAAATAAACTTGCAAATCAGATCAAAGATAGTTACAATTAATTAATGATGTTTATAAGATTGTGTAGGATTTTATAAGATTAGAGAACTATTAACTGATTCTATTTCCAATGTAATGACTATCAATCAATCTTATTTACAAAAATATATTTAAAGCCATGATTTTACAAAACAAATAATAAATCTCACGTTGACAGCTTTGCATAAATCATTTAATTGCAAAAATTTATAGTAAATATCTTGAAAGTTTAAAAACAAAATAATTGGTCATTTTGTAACATTTTGCGAAAAAATCAATCATGTCTCATGAAATAATCGTGGAACAATATGATTTGGTTTGTGCCAAACATTTTGCGATACAATTGTTTCGGTTTTTCCGATTATAGCATGCATTTACAGGTCAGTTTTAATTATCATGATAATTAATAATTGATTATTAGAATTTGACGTACTTGACATTTGACAAATTGCAGAAAATAATATGCAAACTTCTCTTTTTTTTCAAAAAAAATCAGTGAAATTTAAATTACAAAAAAAAGAAAAAGTGTTATTCATTACAACAATCAAACAAATGAAATTCTCTGCAAGTATCAAATGTTTTTCTCGGTAAAATTATTTCAAAAAGGCTTATTCAAAATTCATTTCTTAACATTTTACAGTTATTCAAATACATCCTGATCTGTTCAAATTAATTCGTTTTAATTAAATTGCATCCTGAATAATTAAAACATATTCATCATTACTGAAATATATCCTAGAACGCTGAAATAAATCTTGTCGTTATTAAATTCATGACACATGCTGAAATATTAAAAAGAAATCCTAAAATTGAACAAAAAAACTTTTCCATTTAAGTTCTGCAAGATGTCAGGATCCTAAAGTGCTAAAATAAAACGAGTATTATTAGCATAATAGTAAATTATTAATAAAAATGCAATACAAAGATGATTCATTATATATTTTGAATAACAATAAATTCAACTGTTATTATTGATTATAGTGCAAAATATTTTGCATGTATAACTGATACAATAAAATAGCAATAAGTACATCAACAATGTTTCATTCATTTAAAAAAAAAAAAACAAATTAAATATGAAAGAGAAAATAAAAAATTTTAAAAATTTTTTATAAAATTACATTCAAATTAAATCATCGCAAAATTTGATAGTTTGATTTTTGTTATAAAATTTTAACAAAAAAAAAGGAATGTTATCAAAAATAATTGCCAATTAATGATTCACCGTCAACTTTAGGTAAATCAACGGTATAGTTTATTAGAGTGTTATTTGAAACAAAATAAATATCAATGTTAAACGGTGAACAAATCATTGCAATCTGCTGATTAGTGACTAAGTCGCCAGAATTAGCCGTGTAAATGTTATTATCGGTGACATCATTTATTGGTGTATATGTTACCTGTAAAAGTGTTAATTAATAGCATTCAATCAATTAAAATAGTGCTAACTTTTCTGTAAATTTTATCCGAAAAATAAAATAGGCATTTATGTAAGGATAATTATAATTAAACAACTCAAAAAAAAATCAGTATAAATAAAACAGCTATTTATTTTCTTTTCTTTTTTTAAAGAAGTTAAAGATCAAGTAAAGGTCAAAAATTAGATCTAAGATTGGTTTATTTTAATTCTTTCTCTTGAAAAAATTTCAATCTATTCCTCATAAATTTTTGTTAAAATTTTTAATTCAAAGATTTGAGAAGAAAATTTGATAAGGAAAATAAAAACTAGTCAGTTAGCAAACCTGTAATTGCCATCTGATATTTGTTTCGTAAACAACATCAGTGAGTTGAATAACTGCTTGATAGATTGGGTTGGCGCAAAATTCGATGTGTGAAAAATCTTCCAACTTGCGCAATCTCCAATAATTTTTTTATTATAAATACTTAAAAAATAATGGCACTATCAAAAATTGAACCAATCACTTAACTGATAAATTGAAATACACCAAAAAGAATCATACATGAAAGGGAGCAAATTATTTATTAAAAATTCGATTAAAATATTTGATTGATAAATTAAAAATTCCAACGAAGTTTACGCTGTTTCATAACATTCTTGCAGGAGGAAGCGATGCTTAGAATCACGCAAATATTCGCAGATATAAAATGCATTATTATCCTGAGCTAAAAAAAATCCTTGTTCTCATTTTTTTTTTCGCTGGAAGAATATTTCATTAACAATTATTGTAATTAAAATTGAATTATGCTTAAATATCAATGTCCATTTTATGAAAATAAATGTTGAAGAAGAAAAAAATCAAAAAAAAATTTTGTTTAATCAAAATTGAAACTGATTTTCATAGTTAAAAATTATAATTTTTAATTAAATACTTGTCAATCAAAAAAATTGCGTTAATGAATCTGAATTAAATTTCGATTTTTCTAAAATTAATACTACGGGGACAAAATTTCCCAATGCGAATTCAAATTAGGATGTTTTTTATTTTTTTTGAGATACTTATATTTCATTTTAATCTTTTACTGTTTTAAATGAACGCACTTTTTTTTTTAGGATTCCTAATAAAGATTCAAACAAGACATCCCAGATTTCTCAATAAAAGGTTCAAGAGAGAATATATTTTAGAATTTTTGATAGTAATAAGAATATGAAGCATATTTTAGTATTTCTCATAAAGCTTCAAGCAAGAACATTCTGGAATTCTCAATGAAGATTCAATTGAGGATTCAATTTTACATTTGTTGATAAGGATTAAAGTAAGAATATTATGGGATTTCTAATAAGAATTCGAATAACTGAAATATTCTGGAATTTCTGTTCAAAGGCTTAGGTTAGAATATTTTAAGTTCCCTCATAAAAATTTAAATAATTATATTTTAGATCTTCCATGTTTTGTTATCAGATTTTGCAATTCTAAAATCCTGAAACAGACAACAATGTCAAGTAAATAGAATTTTAAAAGTGTTCGCAAAAAAAAAAAATTTGCAATAATCCATTTACCAAGTACAGCTAATTCTTCAGCATTTTCCATTCCAAAAAATGATGCTATAGGCATCAAATTCGCATAATTTTCATTGTCCAAAATAGGCATTAAACTGAAAATAAATTGAACTGTTAAATTTAAATTTTCACTTCAAAAATTTGTAACTTTTAATTCTTCATTGAGAAGTAAAACACGCTAAATTTTCTTAAAACATTTTTACGGCTTATAATAAATGAATTTAATAAAAAAAAATTTTTCTAAACTTATAATAAAAATGAAACAAAAAACATAAAGAAAAACTTGCATGCCATATTTAGCATCAAACATATTGCATTTATTGGCAGTATTTTGAAGTTGAATAATTGTTACATCATTTAATAAAGTTTGCCATGTATCAGTCATGTGCGCATTTTTTACATAGAAATGATCAGTGAAATTAACATTATATCCTAAAAAATTCTTTTGCATAGAAACGATCAGTACTTGGATAATTTACCTCATCACTGATATACATTGATAATTTGCCTGTTAGAATACTAATGCATTCCATACCCACAGTTTCCAAACATACTTAGAATATAATTAAAATATAATTAATCTACTGGGAGTGATTTGCAAAAAGTCACTAAGTAATTTATTTTTGAACTTCAAGTAGTATAATTAATTATAACACGAACTCACATACTAAAAATGATTTGAGGAATAAAATGTAACTAATAAATTATTTCGATTTTGATTTTCAAGCATAAATCCAATAATTAAAAACTGGGAATGATCGAAAAATGAGCATTGACTAATTACGCAGTTTATTTTTAGTTCAACATTTAAATTATTTATTTAAATCCCTTTGATGAATAAAAATGCTGAAAGAATTGAAAAATTTGATGAAATGTTTGCTTAATGTTTTGCTCAAATATTATATGCTTTATTATATTCCTATATCTCATATATTTTAATATATTATTTCTAATTCAAAATTGAAAAATTTTTAAAAAAAGTGTGCATGCTACGTCACTAAGTGTAATTATTTATATTTGAAATTTAAAATGAAAATTTCCAATTAAATACTATTATTGTACTTGTTTCAATTTAAATATTCCTAAAAAAAATTCTTTTCTAATTTAAATTACTTCAAAATTATACTTAAACAACCACATTTTTATGAATATATTAAATAAAATAATCGAGTACTATTATATATCAAACAAGAATAATCGAATACTTACCTTGATGAAAGCAATGTGTGCCTTCATCATTGGAAGAAATATTATCATCAGTAGTAATAACACAACAATAAACAAATGATGAAAGCTGCTGACAATTATGCATACCATTATTAACTTTGATATTTTTTGGACTAAAATAGCGAAAAAAGATTAAAAGTATTAGTCCTGAAAACAAACATTCCAAAGCATGATATAAAATATATATATATATATATATATACATATGCAAAACGCATTATTTATCAAGTTTAGTACGCGAATTATTAAAATAAATTAATTTGTAATTAACAATCAACTTTAAAATTTAGATTCACATTAGGTATTGAATTTTAAAAATAAATTTTTTTTTACGCTGATTATAATCAGCAAATGAAAATAAAAAAAAATAAAATGATAAACTACTTTGATAAAATTATGACAAATCATTAATTATTAAGATTTAAAAAACAAATTGAGTGAAGTATAATTAATCATTTTATATTTGATTTAAAAAAAGAGAATGAAAAAAAAACTTACATAAAGTCATTTTGAGAGTCATCAAGGGCTAATTGCTCAACAAATAATTCACTGGTATCAATGTTATATGATGAAAGAATAAGCAAATTGTTATTTGTATCGATACTGATTAATGGTCTAAAAGAAAATTATGAAAAAGAAAATATTGTAAATTAAAAAATATTTTTTTGCAAAATTTTTAAAAAATTTTTCAGTTCAAAATTTATGCATACAAACAACAAAAACCAGTGTTTTTTTTTGAATTTTAATAATTTGCGAAGAAAAACGAAAAGTTTCTCAGATATTTGAAGAAAGGAAATGGCTTCATTTGTAGCCAGTAACAATAATAAGATAATCAATCTGTAACCAACAATAATAGTTAATAATAGCTAATGTAAAGCTAAATTTGGAAAAAAATTGGTCTTTCTTAAAGTGAACTTTTTTCTTTTTCTTGAATTTTAGTAATTTGCAAAGAGTAAAGTGAACTTTCTCAAGCATGTGAAAAATAAAGAAAATGGCTTCATCTATGACAATAACAATTATGCCAATAATAAGTTGGTCAATTTCATGCAACTTTCTCTTTACTTGCCAAATTTATTGATTGACACAAATAGTAGAAGAACTGAATGATTAATATTCGCAAGTATAGTTTTAACAAAGTTTTACTATTTAATAAACTGAACTGATACTTTTGTAATTTGAATGTAGCTAATGTACGCTTGCGAAAATCATTCAGCTGGACGAATTGATAAAAAGTTTGCGTTTTATTGTTTCTTTCCTCATTTCCCTTCATTAAGCAGAGCATAATTACTGCATTGATAGTGATCAGACTGATACAAAACATTAGAATAAATTTCCAAGACCAAAAATATCGATACTTTTGATATGTTAATTGATCCGATTTATTATCTGTAAATTAAAACAATTAAGAAGCTAATATCTCAACTAATTAAGTTTACCATTTGCAAATTCAGAAAACTATTGTATTAATTGGTCGAGCAATTTATTTAACCTTAAAATTAATTAATTTAATTAGTTTTACTGATTGTTGTTCTCAACCTTCTATTGTGAAATCACTATGCAGTTAGCAATTTTTTAAATTTCATTTTAATGACTATAATTCGAAGATTTTGGAAAAAAAATTTAATAATAAATAAATGCTCAAATAATAACTTTTTGTAATAATTTTTTTATGGCATAAAGTTCAATATAATTTCTAATCAAATTATTTTAAAAAAAAGTTACCAATATTTTCAAGATCAAAATCGCATCATTCTATTATAATTTGTTTTTGAAAAGTTTTGAAAAATTTTAATTAACAAGGGAAACTGAAGAAACAAACATGTATAACTAGCCGCGACAACTAGTGGTGAATTATCATCATTGAACTTTTTCATATTCGAATCATATCCACTTGCATTTGTATGCATTTCGTTGCTTCCTGATCTCAGTTAATAAATGAATGATGGATAAAATTTTCTGCAAATAATCTAAATTTCAAAATGAACTCCAGCAAAAATTTTCCTTAAATTTTGTGAAAAATTTAGGACAAAAAAGTGATTACTCATTTTTTTCTAATTTATAGGTTTAATTCATGTTGTAAAAAATTTCAGATAATTTTGAAAAATCCTTTTTGTCTAAATTTTAAAATTACAGTTTTGATGCAATAAGTAAGCTGAGTTGCTATTGCACATTAAAAATTTCAGCAAAATTTTAATTTAAAAAAAAATGAAGCATAAACGATTTTCATCGGAAGCGAAAGCATATAAAAAATCTGTGACAATATGCAGCACTACTTTTTTAAAGTTTATTTATAATTAGCAATTAAAAAGTAAGTGTAATTTTTATCACTGATCAGTATATAACAATAAAATTTCAAATTAAAACTTAAAATTAGAAAAAACAATCATTTCAAGTAGGAATCATTCAGAAATTTTGTTGAAAAAATTTCATATCCAAAAAATTGTCAATTAATTAAATAATTTCAATTCATGGATTAATTTTTTTGTAACAATTTTCAACTTTTTAAATCAGCATCCAACTTGACAGCGTATTATTTAATTACAAAGCACAAATCATTGATTACTAAAATAGTCTCCACTCAAATATAATTTAAAATTTCAAAATTTTTTCTTAACAAAAATACTTCCTTTTTTTCGAAATATAATATTTTCGCAATATTCTTTTGCTAACCAATTTATTAGTTAAGAAAATACTAAATTTTTTCTCTGTCCTCCTTTTTTTTGAGAAATTTGCTTTAAAAAAGAAACTTAAATGCAAAAATTTGAATTGTCATTTTTTTTCTAAACTTAAATATAAAAATTTGAAATGCCATTTTATTAAATTGAAAATGCAAGAAATGAAGTGAATAAGAAAATTTTGTGCAAAACAAAAATGATAACGATTTGTAAGAAAGACTGATGAATTACTGATAAGAGTGGATAGCTTGTTGCAGTTTTTTTGTGATCAGTGATTCATTAATGATAAGAAAAATTCCAATTTTTAAAAGTCTTTTCACCTTTCCCTATCCTGTGCTATTCAAAAATTTTTTTTCAGTTTTTGAATGTTGCTTTAGGAAAGAAAAAACCTTTTTAACTTTTTTCAAAAATTTGCAAAATTTTTAGAATCAATGAAAATTATCTAAAAAATAAATTGGAATTGAAAAAAGCAAAAAAAGAAAATTTTTTTTGTTTGATTTTAACTTTATATTATGAAATGTAATTTGTTGTTATAAATTTTTTAACTTTTTTCTTTTGGAAATACAAGAAAATAACAAAATTCCATTTCTATTTTTTATAGTGATTTCAATTTTTTTTAATGACGCATTTTACGTGTGATTTTTTGTATTTTCATTTACCAAATGTTTTTTTTTTTTTGCTAAAATGACGTGTTTTAGGCTTGCTATTTATTTCTTTTATTTCATGTAGCATATTTTATTTCGGATTCCACGATTTCTTTTTCCTATAATGACATTTTTTAATTTTCATTTCGATTAATTTATTATGAAAGTTTCGAATAAATTTTTTTTATTTTTAATTATTGGCACATTTAAGGCATTTTAAGTATTTGTCGTTGTTGCTGCTGTTCGCAAAAATTCTCTTAATTGCTTTCAAGCAGCATTTGTAAAGGTTACAAAAAACTGTCACCAAACTTAACAAGTGATATGACATTTGATAATTTGTGTGGATTTTTTTTTCCTATCTGCAACTTCTTATTTGCTTTAGTGTTTTTTTCATTTCAAATAAGAAAAACAGTTATTTGTTCGAATGAATAAACGATAAATATTTATTTATAAAATATAATAAAAGACCGAATAAAAAAAAAAGAAGAAAAGAACGAGCATCATGAAAAATTGAATTTCATTTTCCCATCGACAAATTAATTCATCACGTAAAGGACAACGATAATTTTATTCATTTTCACGGAGATAAATTTATTTGTCACGTGAAAGACGACGATAAATTTATTTATTTTTCCAGCGACAAATTTATTTATTACCCACGTGGGCTAATTTCATGAAGCGAAAAATAACAAATGGTTTTATTTTGCATTTTCTTATTTTTTCGATTGATTAAGTATTTTTAAGCAAAAAAAAAAAAGTGATAAGAATGAGATTTGTTTGTTCGTTAATTTCTTTTTTCTTTTTTTTGAAAATATTTTTGATAAAAGTTTGCTTTTTTTTTTTTAAAAATTTTTGATTGCTTTTTTTTTTTTAAACTTTTGATCAAAATTTATGAAATTAAAGAAGTAGCAGGTGAATGAAGAGAAGTCGTACTAATATGCCATCAATTGATTATGCATAAAAACAACAGCTCTTTTTTTTATTTCAAATTTCATTTACATTTCACAGTAAATACGACTCAATTGCTATCACTGAAATATTAATGAATGCAATTCACTTTTTTTTTTTCGTTTCCATTTCTTATTGATAATTATCCAAGAATGAATGTAAATTCACTTTTCATAGTCGAAAAGAGCGAAGGACAAAAAAAAAAGATTTTTAAATTTTTTGTTCAAAAAATTAAAGTTTCAAATGAAGGAAAAGAAAACTTTCCGCTTTAACAATTTTAATAAGCCTATTTTAATTCTTTAATCATTCTTGGACTCTTTTTTTTTCTTTCTTTAATCAAATTATAATTTATTTGATAAATATTTAGGAAGAGAAAAAGAAGGAATGATAGCAAGAGATAGGAAGTTTTATAAATGTTAGAGCAAATTAAGGATTATTTATTTTGCAATGATTGGGATATAAACAAATAAAGACAGAGAGCAAGAGAAAGAGAGAGAGAGAGAGAAGGAGAAAAGAAAATGAGAGAATTAGGAAGAAATGAAAAAAATAAGGTTAATTTTTTAATAGATTTAATGTATTAAGCTTATTTTATGCTAATTTTGAACAACATTAGCTGCATAAATGGTTCTTTAAGGCATTGCACATTTAGAGAGATATGTGAATTGTTCACATATAACATGCATTTTGCAATGGCCAGATAAGCTGTGAAACTTTTGCTCACTTTGCTTTTTGCGCTCTTCAAACAAGTACATCGAATTGTTTTTAGGACATGCCTTTACTCTTTAGGTATGTCAAATGTTGATCTGTGAATACTGGCCTAAGCAATCATTATATATATACATACATACACTACACACACACACACACCTATCATAGCATATATACTGATATTTGTCGGGCTATATCATAGTGAATTAGGCTAGTAGTTTGAGATGATAGAGTAACTCTTTGATCATGTGTATATATCCATCTATATATGTATGTTTATAGATATATCATCTATTAGCTGTTATGAGACCTTTTGCTTCATCCTTATATTTTGTTGGCTCACCTGCAATTCTTCTCATTCTCTTGCCAAGTGGCCAAGATTGCTCAGTGCTGCTACGTATATGGCTAATCTAATTCTATAATGAGATAGAAAAAGCATCTCAATATTATGCTTTGAGAAGTAATCATTTGTAGCTTGGGAAGACATCTATTAATATTACTAATTTTTATTTCTTCTTTTTTAATCATTGCTATTATTATCATTGTTGTTATTGTTACTGTTGTTATTGTTATTGCTATTTTTTTTTTGTTGTTATTGTTGCTGCAAATTTTACTACTATTACTATTGCAATAACAATAATAAATTTTTTATTATTATAACTATATTTAATTATGTAACAATAGGGAAATATATTTATAGTATAGTTAAAGATATTTTATTTATTGTATTATTTGTTTATTAACAGATGTATATATCGAAGCAATAAGGAGGTGTGTTACGACTTGGGCAATTCAATGTAATAATACGTAATTTACGTGAAGGATTTAAATTTCACGCAAAGATCATATCCAAACTGTTCAAATCGAAGGTCCAAATGCTGATGAAACTTCTTCCATGCAATTGCTCTTCTGTAGAAAATAATCAAAGGTAAGCAAGCATGTTTTATATGTTATTTTCTTTTTTTTCCATCTAATATTGATTGAATTTTACGTCAGTCACGTAATTACTCATTTAGTTATTGGTCTATTAATAAATTAATTAAAAAAAAATAAGTATAATATCTTTTCTTCTTTTTTACAGTCAGATTTTAAAACTTTACCACAGTTTGCAATAGAATCAAATTTAAAACACACATACAAACCTACACACATGTACACAAATGCACAGACAAACACAAATATACACATCACATACATGTTTAGATTACTTTGCGTCAATAAATACATTGCTCGTGTATGCTAATAACACAGTGATATTGTTAATTAACGGTAGAGGTTCAAATTTATAAGAAGTAATGGAAAGTGCGATACTGTAACTTAATTAATTATCAACAAAAGTATGGCTGATGTTTATTATAAATTCAATTTTCGATTTTTTTTAAAGAGTTTGGAAAAAACAAATTAATTTTAATTTAATTAATCGTTCCAAAAAACAACAAAAGAAGAAAGCAAGAAAGCACAGAGAAAAATTAAATCTTAACCTTTCATCACATAGCTCAATTTGTTGTTTGCTAGAAGAATGAATTATTGTGAGCATTATTCCGGATACGATCCTTATTGATAAATGACTGGATATGTATATTGCATTAAATTGCCAAAAAAAAAAATAAATGAAGATTGATGTTGAAAAAGATAAGTAAAGTGATTTTTGATATCAATCATCATTTCTGATTCATTACGCTAAATTAAATATTAACAAATATATTTTTTCTATTTATAAAATTGTCTAATTATTACTGATGCATGATGATGATGATGATGGTGGTTCTAAACGATGATTTTTGAACGATAATTACGATTAAATGATAATGATACTGTAAATGTTATAATATGCAATAATGAGAACAACAACAGTAGTAGTAATGATAACATAGTGTGATAATTTGCAATAATAAAGAGAACAGTATTAATAGGTAGTGATAGCATAAATATAATAATATCCAATGATAAGAAGAACAGTACTAATGGTAGTGATAACATAATATGATAATGTGCAATGATAAGAATAGCAATAATAATTTTTATAAAATTACCAATAAATGTTCGCAGTGATAATAATAATAAGTTATAAACAATTGCAGCAACAATTATTCTTGATAAATTTTCTTGGTGCTTTAAGTTAAAATTTGATATACGAATAAGCAAAATATTTGTAAGCCAATTTTTATGTTATAAGACTAACACTTTCTAATAGTGGTAATACAGTATTAATTGTATGGTTTTTGCTTGACCAATTTATAACAATAAAACTAGAAATGATTACTTTATCAGCAAAAAACATCCATTCATTTTTACTTTTATATTTCAATAATCTCCAATGTAAATTAGTTGTTAAGTTAGCTTTAATAATAAAACAATGGTTATAACATTGATAATGATAATAATGACAGTAGCAGTAATAACAGTAATATAATACTAACAAGCTTTAAGAATAAGTGATGTCGACTATAATACTGATGATGTAATGATATTGGAGTAATATTAATAAAACACTAGCTAACTTTGATGTTGATAACTGATAACAATCATGAATAATAATAACGATAATAATAATATTGAAATAGCAGTAACAATAATATAACATTAATTATCACGATAGTGTTCATGTTATTAATGATAAACTATCTCATCAAATAATCTCGGTAAGCATTAAACTAATTTACTTCTTAAACATTATACTAATTATATAAAAAATACTTAAAGAATGTTCAATTCAAAAGTTTTAATTCATTTGTCGGACTGCATTTCACAATAATTGATGCACTTTGATAATAATTGATGTACTTTGATAATAATTGATGTAGAATTACCAATAATACAACACTAATTGTAATTTTCATGATAAAGCCTAATTATACTTATTATAATAAGAGCCTAGACTGGATTTCAAAGTCAAATTTTCTAAGAGATAAGTGCTTCAATAGGCTAATTAAAATGGCAAGCGTTGCTAATTTAAAAAGTTTTCCAACTTTTTGCCTTATTAATCAAATTCAATGTTAATTAAATTTAATTTATGATTTAATTTTAAGTATGAATTTTCGTTTTTTTAACAAAATTTTCCACGAAAAAAGAAAAAAAGATACCGAAATTAAAGTTCTTACCAGCTAATTACAATAATTCTTATCTCTTATCAAAATAAGCTCTATTGCATTGCTTGCATTTAATAAAATTAGTGATGGAATTTGAAATTATTTGTAACCAATTAATAAATATAAAAATTGTAATTTGCATATTTTCTATTTGCTTTTCATTAAATTTATGTTCACTAATTAATTTTCATTTAGAATATTTGACATAGATTTAAGGTTCATTTTATCATCGTTCCAATTTCATTTTTCTTTTCTTTTTTTCGGCACCTAATTTCTTATGACCATTTGTAATTCAGAGATATTTAAATTCAAAAAATTGGTTGATTAAAATATTTTAGGTTTTCAATTTACAACATAAATCAATCCGATATTCCTTGAAATAGAATGTTGAAATGATGGATAAATAATACACACATAATAATACATATAATACGTTCATAAATAATACATAATTGCAAATTTGATAATCCAATGACAACATTCTTCGAATTCATGAATTATTAGTTTGATTTATAACTTAATATGTAATTGGTAAGCAAGCAAATTATTATTAACGAAATTACTTTCCATCATACTGAAATCCACTGCTACTTTGAAAAATTCATTAGTTAATTGAATTCTTTATTTGTGCAATAAAATATTTAGAGAATTTCAGTGTTACAAATATTAAATTTATTTTTGCATGGTTACCATAGTGCTATTGATTTCTTTCATACACACCATAGCTTATTGGAAAAACTGGAAAAAATTTTACTGAATGCAATTTGTTAAGGGATTCATTTATTTTATTAAAAAAGCGAAAATTAGAATAAAACACACAAATTTATATACTTAAATATCCAAATACTTCTGTAACATTCAAATATTCAAATATCTACAAACATTGGTAATATTCGAACAATCAAATATCCAAATATTCATTGTAACTAATTGGGTATTTGAGTATTTGAATTTTGCAGAAATATTATAATAATTGAGTTTTTGAATAATGTTTTTTTGAATTTCTGAATAGTGTTTTTTTTGAATTTTTGAGTAAGCATTTTGATCTTTGAGTATTAGAATAGTAAAGGAGATATTGATATTTAAGTAACAGTTATCGTAATAATACTTCTTTAATATAATAGTTCTTAAGCAATCAAATATCCGATATCAAATATTATATTATCAAAGTACTTCTGCACTATTCTAATACGCAAATATCGAATTATTTCTGCACTATTCAAAAACTCAATTACCATAAGACTTCTGTGATATTCAAATGCTCAAATATTCAATCATTTTTATAACTTTTAAGTAATCAAATCCGAACAATTTAAAAATTTTTAAATACTCAAACATTAAAATATTTCTGTATTATTGTGATAATCAAATATCAAATTAATTCTGCATTATTTAAGTACTCAATTATCAAATACCATAATTATAAAACTTCTCTTATATCCAAACAATGCTTAAATACCTAATAACTTCCGTAATTTTTAAGTAATCAAATGTCCGAACAGTTTTATAATTTTTAAATACTCAAATATTAAAATACTTCTGTACTATCCCAATACTCAATTATCATAAATACCTTTATAATATTTCAATAATGATTGAGTAATACAAAAATGAAGTAGCAGAATTTAAAAGCATTTTATAACAGTGCTTAGTTAGAAATACGTTGGTAAATAGAGCAATTAGAAAAATAAATTCAATTTTTAAAATTGATTTTAAAAATCGAATGAGAAAAATGAGTATGAAATAAAACTAAACGATTTTATTTACAAATATTTCTACAGCAATTTTTTTCTGTGATATTTTGAATAATTAATTTTATGACGCCATATAGATTTTGCATATATTTTGTTGAATGTCATTGACTGCAAAAAAAGCACAGACTTTTTGCATATTTAATTTAGCAAAAATTTTTTTTGAAAAAAGAAAAAAACAATTTAAGCGCTTTATCAAATTTCTGCATTCCTTTAAAATCCTGAAATTTTGCTGGATGGATTTTTTGTAAAATTTTATCAGTCATTTATTACGTTAATTTGATATTAAATATTTCGTTATGTGAATGAATGTAAATTGTATTACTATCGATTATAAACCATCACTTATACTTAAACATAGCATCAAATATATTTATAAATTAGTATAATCAATTATTCGCCCCAGCAATATGCATTCAAAAAAGCAATAAATAAATAAGATTAGTTTGGGAGACAAAATATGCTTTCGTATTAGAAATACGTAACATACATTTAATTTGAATTTAATAATAAATAATTTTTAATCGAAAGGGAAATACGCGATTTGAAATCAAATTATAAATAATTTTAATAAATGTATTTAATTTGATATTAATTTTCAATTATTGATTTTTCAATTTTTATGCATTTGAAAATTTCTTATTTTTTTGATTTTTCAATCCAAAAATTTTCTGATTTTATTAATTAACGGATAATTATGTACGAATAATTATACCATTACATTGTTTTTTTTTTGTTGCTTGAACACGAATAAATACGAAATAATGAAACAAAATTTCAAATTATTTTTTTTTAAACACATAAATTGAATATGAATGATGAATTATGTAATTACACAACAATAATATGGAAAAAGAAGTGCAAATGACATTAATTAATTCATTCGAATACAATTCTTAAATTTTTAAATTATTTTAGTCTACCAGCTCAAAATGATGATAAACTGGATGCTGATGAGTTATCATCAACTGCTGATATCACTAAAAAGTAAGTTTTACTTTTTTCTACTTTAAATATTATTAAAAATAAAATTATTTCACAAAATTATTTTAGCGATTCTCTTTTCTCTTTCTTTTTCTCTCTCTCTGTCTCTCTCCTCCTCTTTTTTACTCCTTTTCTTCAAATGTAAATTGCTTTTTTCCACTTAATTTTTGATCACTTAATAAATATCGAATAAAATTATTTTTCATAAATAATTTTAAAATTTCTTCTCTCATTATTTTTCTCTCCACCTCTTCATTCTCATTCCTTTCCTCTCTCTCTTTCTTTCTATCTTTGTTCACTCATACTTTTTAATAAATAAATGAGTTTTTTTCCTTTCTATTTTCAAATATTTCTTCTTTTGAAATGATTAAGTAATCCGAGATAAAGGCAAAATTTTCCAAGTGTTATAAAACTTTTAAAATATTGCAAAAATTTAATTCAAAAATAATTTATTTCAATTGCGAACAAATCCCTTTGCAATTTACACGTCTCATTCAAGTCTTAAATTTAAATATTTAAATAAGAATGTATTGCAATCGAAAGAGATGACTGAATCAATTTTCGTTGGATTTCAATCCACTGAACAAACTGTTTGCCATTGTACTCTACAATTTAAATGTCGTCTTTCCTTTACTTACGCAATACTTTATCCCTTTTTTAAAATTTACTTAAACCCAGCAAACTGTAAATATTTCTTATTTACTTAAATCTGGCAAATTGCAAAACTTTCCTGTTTATATCTATGTATGTATATATATAATAAATATATATATATTTATTTATTTATTTATAAATGTAAATAACAGAAAGATAATAATAGAAATAGAAGTTGTATATCTATATCTATATATTATATAGATATTATTTCAATATATATGCATATTTATATATAACAGAAACTGCACATGTGTTTATATGTAGCACAACTGAATAACTTTGACAAACTCTATTTCATACTGATCGAAAAAATAAAAACGATTAATTCAAAAAATTTCGTTATTTCGTATTTTTAACAATTTTTATTTTAATTTTTTTCAATTAATGAATTCATAACTTTCCAACTTTTTTTTGAGAAAAACTTTTAAGGAATCGTATTTTACACAAATATAAATTGAATATTTTTTTTCTTTCTTATTACAAATATTTTATTCTAAATTTTTTTAGTTTAATTTATTTGAAATTTTTTTTTATCATTTTTTAAATTTTTACAAAATTGTATTTTTGCCAGAAAAAAAGACTCTAATTATTATGTTGAAATTTTTGATACTTTTTTTTTGAAATTATTTCTCATATGAACTTTTTTCTCAACTAATCTTTCATTTTTTAATAAATGGTTTTTTTAAATGAATTCCATTACTTAAAAAATAGAAACAAAAAAAAAAAAAAACCAAACTTATTGGTTTAATTAGTTATAACTAAATAATTAATAGAAGAATTCCAAATTATTAATTTTTATCCCTGTTACATTTTCAGTAATATTTTAGTGTATTTACTTACCCAAACATAAATTTCATATATTTTCTTGTTTACTTTTATTTCACATTGAGTTTGTGAAATTTATTTATAAATGTATTCTTTGGTAAAATGCATTGATTTACTATTATTCGCACGAATCACTTGTTTGCTTTCTTAGTAATTTTTTAATTTTAATTCATAATCATTTTCTATTTATCATTTTTGCATTTTCCTATTTTTTTAATTTTAGTTTTGAAACAATAACTGAAGCTAATATTTTATCATCTGTTCACTTATTGTTTATTTTTCGAACTAAATATATTCAATGATTGATTATTTGTACAGAAAATGTTTATTTATTATTTGCAGAGTATCCTTTAAGGAAGTGTCTACCTGGGGAACATCATTTGATTGCCTTATGAAGCATAAATGTATGTTTGATATTTCTTCTTTTATTTTTTTTAATTTTAATTTTTAAATTTTCCTTCAGTTGATTGAGCAAATTGTTTTTTTTTTTTGAAAATCGTTTTTGAGAGAAAACTTTTGACATTTATTTGAACTAATTTTTGCATACAAATTTTTCTTACTAATTTATATCTAATCAAGCAATGAATTTATTGAAAATTTTTAAAAGTTCCTATTATTTAAAAAAAAAAAAAATAAAATAAAAAAATTGTTATTTTAATTGATAATTTCGAAATGAAGTTTTGCTTGAAAGCACTTCGTTTGTACTTATTATACTCACTATTTAAACGTACTTGTTGCTGGAATAAGTAATAGTGTTCGTTATTCGAAATTAATAACAATGATTTATTATTTGGAACAAATAACAGTTCTTGTTTTCTGGAAAAGACAGTGGTACTTGATTTCTGAAAAAATAACAGTACTCAATATTCGAAGTCCAAGCAAAGAGTAGTTTGGTATAACAAACAAATAATGTGCGCTGATATTCGAAATCGATAATGCTGTTTTATATTAGAAACAAGTGATGGTACCTGATATTCGAAACGAATAATAGCATTTTATATTGGAAAAGAGCAGTCACAGTATTCGAAATCAATAGTGCTATTTTATATTAGAAACAAGTAATGAGAATTGATATTCGAAACTAGTAATAGCATTTTATATTCGAAATGAGCAGTGATACTTGATAGTCGAAACGAATAACACTGCCCGATAATAATTATGCCTGAAATAAATAATAGCATCTGATATTCGAAATGAATAGTGATAGTTGATGTTCGTAATTCACAGCAGATTACAATGGTTGATATTCGAGACAACTGAAAGTTTTTAATATACAGAACAAGTAGCAATATTTGATATTTGAAACAAGTTATAGTACTTGATATTTGAAACAGGTAGTAGTACTTGTTTGATTTCTGGAACAGGTAATACACAGTATTTGTTAGTGGAAAGAAGTGCCACTTCATTAGATCACCGATAAAACTTCCTTCCATCTTTTTCAACTCTAATATTTCATACTTTTGACTGTCGGATTTGCCCAAATTATCAGAAGGAGGTGAGGCTTCTCACTTCTTCTCTTTATCACTCCTTATCATTGGACAAGTTGTTCATTGTTATCATTCGTATTTCTTGAATTTTTTTCTTTTCGTTTCAAAATAAACGAAAGCGCAGAGACAAATGTGACGGTATTTTTTTACTTCCATTAGTACACAAACTAAATATTTTTGAAAATTTTCAGGTTTAAAACACATAGAATTGAAATTAATTTAATGCTTAATGTAAGATGGAAATTGAAAAGTTTAAAAAAAATTATTTTAGCAAATTAATTGAAAAAATATATTAATGGTTGAGAAAATGGTAGTAATAGCAGTATCAGTAGTAGCAGTAGTAGTAGTAGTAGTAGCAGTTGTTGTTGTAGTAGAAGTACCAGCACTAATTTTCAAATATCATTGAATATCAATTTGTTAAAATGAAAATATTTTATTTTCTTTTTCGATTTAAAAACTCTCGATTGATTCTTTTTTTTGTTTTTCAGTGGGACAAAAATGCTTTGCGCAATTTTTAAAGAGTGAATTTAGCGATGAAAATATTTTATTTTGGCAAGCATGTGAAGAGTTGAAGCATGAAGTAAATGATGAAAAAATTTCAGAAAAGGTTAGCTGCTGTTACCTAACGAATACAATTTCTCGTTAAATTTAATTATAAATTTAATCAGTATCTTATTTGAGTTATCTATTTAATAGAATATTTAATTATAGATATAACAAATTGTCGTATTACTTCGCTCGTATTTAAGTGCGTTATTTAATCATAAATTTAGTTAATGATTTTAGCATTTTAATATGATTTTTACACAATGAATAATTTCAAAATTCAATAATTGGGATTTAATAAGAACTATACAATAATTACAAACATAATGATTTTAATATTTCAATAATGTATTTTATACAGTACTTGACTTGATTATACATATAATGAAAAGCCTTATTATTGCTACAACTTCTCTTATAAAGTATTTAATTACAAATATAATCAATGATTCAACCATTTCGACAATTTACTTTGTAAAGTATTTTTTATGGATATGAAGACTGCAATTAATTTGATAAAGTGTTTAATCACAGCAATAAGAAATTGATCTCATCACAATAATATATGTTTGTTATAAATTCAAAATTGGAAATCTTTTAAACTTTCGCTGCAACTTCTTCGCCATATTTTAAATCAAAAAAAAAAATTGACTTTTAAAATAAATATGCAAAGAAAAAAGGACAAATAAACTTTCATAAACTTTGTTAAATTTTTCTTTATTTTCTCAAATATATAGTAAATAATTTTTAAAAGTTTGATTTGTATAAAAAATTAGTGCCCAAATTGCATCTGAAATGTCTTGCTGTGAAATACTGTAGGATACTAAGCAAAATATTTGTACAATAAAATGCTGTAAAATACCAAACAAAATGTTTGTATAGTAAGGCATAACAAAGTACTAAGCAAAATTATTTATTGAATTAACAAAAAGCGAAACAGAAATTTAAAATGACACTATTAAAAATGACGAAATATGTTTGTTCTTTTTTATTAATAAATAATAAAATGTTTTTTAAATAGCAAAGAAATTCGATTTGTATTCTCGGATGAAAAGAAATTTTTTCATTTGTCTTTTATTCATTTTTTTGAAATGGTTTAGCAAAGTAAATTATGTACTTTAACCATGTTTTATTATGTCTGGTTAATGTCAACATAAACTCAAGAGCAAAAAACTTGATTTCAAATAGAATTTTGACAATGTTAAATGAGTGACAATTAAATTGATTGAGAGATGGATAGATTAATTAATTGATAGAAAGATGGGTGGATGTATGGATTTAGGTGGATGGATTAGATAGGTAAACAAATTAAATTGATAGGTAGATTTGAAAATAAATAAATAAATAGATCAAATTCACGAATAGATAGAATGAAAACAAATAGATAGGCAAATTGATAGAAATAGATAGATGAAAGCATGAAATATGTTGACCGGATGGATAGATTAATAGGTAGACAGATTGAAAAAGGATAGATGAATAGAAAAATGGACTTAGAGATCAGATATGTAATTAAATCAGTTGCATAGATCAGATAGATAGATAAAAAACAAAATTATTTTATTCATCAAATAGGCAGAAAAGTAAATAAATTTGAATGGAAAAAAAATTAATAATTAATTAATATAAATAATTGTAATTATCTAATAAACTTTTAACTATAATAAAATTTTTATTTCAGACAATAAATCTTTCAATTAAAACTATTATGTATTCAATTATGATTTCTATCACAGATAATTTCTACAAATAAATTTAACTTGAACTTTTATATAATTCATTTGGTCTTTTTTTTAGGTACGGATAATTTATGAAGATTTCATTTCAATTGTATCAGCTAAAGAAGTGTCGCTTGATTCAAATGTTAGGGAACAAATTAACAATTCGATGACAAATCCAACAATATATACGTTTGATGATGCTCAAAATCAAATTTATTTATTAATGCAGCGTGATTCGTATCCACGTTTCGTTTCCTCAGACCTTTACAAGAAACTTTTAGATTCCTATGGACAAATGGAAGAACTTTGAATTCATTTATTTATTTATTTAAATTTAATTTATTGACTTTTTTTTTATCTCTATTATAATATTTGTGAATTAAAAAATATTTTTTTGGAAAAAGAATTTTCGGGAAATATTAATTCCTCAATAAAAAATTTTAACATAATTAATATATTTGATGAAATAATATTTTATTTTATAAACAGTGAAAATTTCGAAGCTTTCCATTAAAAGCTATAAAGGCTAATGAAATTAATAAAAACTAATAAAATTTAAGAAATTCTTAAGAAATTTAATGAAAGTTGTCTTTGTATTTATTTATTAATTTTATATGGTATCCAAAAAAAAAATTACATATATTTGATTTAGGCATAGATATTTTTAGGCATAAAAAAGCATTGAACAATAGGCAAAAAAAAATTTTTGAATGAAATTTTTGCTAATTAAAAAATTATTTCATCAAAAACTTAGTTTTTTTTTTTTTTTTTTTTATTCCTCGTTATTCGTACAACCTTTTATTTCTGCGCCTCTTATTTGTTTGTTTTTTTTTTTTTTGTCTTAATTTCATTTACTCCATTTTTATTATTGAAATCTTAAAACAGATGAAGTGATTATTTCAGTGATTAAATGATGTTCTTTTTCATAATGATTGTTTTAGTGATGTTCTTCCTCATAATGATTATTTTAGTGATGTTTTTTTTTTCATAATCATGATTTTAATAATTTAATGATGCCCTTTTTCGTGATAATTGTTTCAGCGATTAAATGATGTTCTTTTTTATTTAAAAATAGAAATAATAAATTTTAATTTCTTTGGTCAATTTATTTAACAATCAAAAATTGCAAACTTGTTTCATTTCTGATGCAAAAAAATTGCTTTTCTTTTGCTTCATTTTAATCGAAATTTCATCTTATACAATTTAGTAATACAAATACTTGATTTGTTTTTTTAGTTCGAAAATTTGCACTGATTTATTATCATTTCATTTATTGCTGAAAAATATTCTTTTCATCGCTTCTAAATTTTTTGCAACAGTTGTTTCAAAACTGTAAAATTTTCATTTTATATTTCTTCCAACCATTACTTAAAATCATTAGAGCATCAGAAGAAAAAAAGAAGATTGTGCAACTATCTGTAATTCGAAATAATTGGTAAAAAAAAATTGTTTCAATTATTTTCTATTATCAAATTTTTGGGGAAAATTCCAAGAAAAATATCGAGAGGGAAATTTGCAGAATTCACCGAGGAAAAAAATTCTTCTGTAATAAATATACTATCGAGAAAATACTCCAGAATATACAAAATTCCACAAAAATTCTGCAATAAATTTATAACTGAAGAAAAATTCCAGAATATACTTTCCACAGAATTTTTCTTAAAAATTTATTTCGTTGCAATGGCAAAAGAGAAAATTTTTATTTGTATTAATTATCATTTTTTATAAGTCATTACTATCATTTCTTTTCAATTTTCAAAAAAAAAATTTCCAATATAATTTTTTAAAAATTATATTTTTAATGAAGGCCCAAAAATTTGACATAAATTGATAAGAAATTTAAAAAAAAAATTGATGAAGAAAAATTTTATCATTTTTCGATTGTTATTATTATAACTTTCATTATTACTACTATATACATTCCTTTTTTTTTTGTAAAATTTTGATTTAAAAATTTTTTTCTTTTTTTTGAATTTTCTGCCGTTATTGCATAACAGCAAATTATATTGTACACAGAATAAATCATTTCTTCTTTTATTTTAAGCATTGCTAATATAAAAAAAAAAAAATTATGCTAATTCATTAATTTCGGAAATATTTAACAAAATTTAATTTGCACTATTTTATTAATAAACAATTAATAAATATAATGAATTTTTGCAATTTGTAATTTAAATTAAATTTAAGCCTGATTTCAGAATTTATTAACGAATTGACATAGGGATTTAAAATGTTCTAACAAATCTATTAGCAGAAGATAACTAATTATTTAATTAATCAATGAAGTGTGATAAAAAATTAATTCATCCTTTATCTTCCTTTATCTTTATCTATTAATTCATCCTTTATGCTTTATCTTGTTAAATACAAATGAAGTACACATTATGCAAATAAATCATTGATGATAATTATATCGCTGAAAATTTTTTTACAGAATGCTTACATTAACTATGTTGATTATTAACAAATGCAATTAACCTATATTACAGGTATATTACAAATTAATAAGTTCCTCATTAACCTATATTACAAATCAATAATTTCCAATTATGTGTGAAATATATGTTCCGATATTTGTTTCGCGCATTAGCTTTTGTACTGTTCGATTGTTTTTTGTCAATGTTCAGTGATAGAGTATATGTTGAAATTGACATATCATGAAATATTTTTTATGATTTCAAAAAAAAAAATTCATTTTAAAAATGATTTTGATCTAAAAAAAAACTAGTTATTTATAGAATAATAATTAAGTAAGCAAACTTTGTTATTATTTAATTACAGCATCCAATAAGTCTTTTTGCATCTCTATTTCAGGCTGTATGTCTAAGATAGAATTTATTACTCGTTTAATTAATTTATTGCTCCTAAATTTTTTTTTGAAATTAATTATCAATCTCTGTCCATTACTTTTTACAATTTTTATAATTACAAATATCAGTGGTTATTTTTCTAAAACTTTAAAAAATTCACTAATTTGATAATATCTTTTGAAGTATTAACTTTCAGTTTTAGTTTTTTTTTTTTGTTTTCAGTAAAATTAAATTTTATTTTTAACTTATGGTACATATCTTCTGTTGTAATGAAATAATTAATGAGTTCATTTGCTGGTAATTTATTTACGAAGTATTAGATGAGTAAATGAATAACTTTTAGCTTTTAGCTTATTAATTTGTATCAAAATTATTATGTATATTGAAATGGTGAAATTTGATGAAATTAATTAATTATTATTTAACTAAATTAATCAATCACTAAGTGATTGTTATCTCATGAAAATAAAAATACGGCAAAATTATTGTAGTATCCAATATTTTAATTTTTGATCATAAAATAGCACTTCAACAATTTATCAAGCTTGATTGAATTCCTAATTCGACCTTTCACAATCCACTTTTTTTTGTTACAGACCAGTTTTCACTGATCTGTAACAAAAAAAGGTCATCATCTTACAGCACTTCTTGTTTCATTTATTCATTCAATTGAAAATTTGAATGAAAAGATGAAACAAAGGGAAAAGAGGAAAAAAAGGCGCTTCTAAGTGTTATTTTAGTGCTAAACCGGTGCTGCCGGATTCTCTGAGCAAAATGACAATAACAGGTTGATTTTATTAGTCATTCTAGTATTTGCTTGCATAGTATTGATTGATGAAATAAAATAATAGCAACTAAAAGTGGAAATGAAATGAAAAATATTTTAATTCTCATTTTAATCGTATTAAACTAATGCCATATATCAAACAGCTCACTGAAATAACTTAATTTCTTTTTTTTTTTTATAATAAGACTTATTATTATTATTATTATTATTATTATTATTATTATTATTATTATTATTATTA
>JARVGP010000430.1:0-45312 GCA_029876185.1 Mansonella ozzardi | reverse complement strand
ATTACTGTGTGGTGACCGCTGGAAGACTTGGAGAGTCACATGGAATAGGTAGCTCGTGACGGTTTCTTTTTGTAGAAGTCAGAAATCCGCCTTTTACTTCGATTATCTCTTTGTATGCCAAAGTTATTTCTCTACTACATAATTGCAAATTTATAACATCACCTTCCCCCCACTCCAAAGCATAAAAAAGATTAAAAAAAGAACAAACGTTTAACTGTGTAAAATCTAAATGCATATCTTGGAAATGATCCGTTGCACATTTATCACTCTAATCGTAGCATAACATAAACTCATGATTTTAGCAAACCATTTGTTAACTTTGAGACTTTGACGTAAGTTTGAAACATTGGATGAGTGATATTGTGGTTTAGCCTTGTGGTGTAGTTGTTTATTGTCATTTTTGTAATGTGAGAGACTGGATTACTAAATTATAAAATACTCATAATTTTATGACAAAGATATGATGGGAATAATACTTTATTTTTTGACAGAAGATTTGGTAGAAAGAGTTTATTATTTTGAACTTTGACCGCATTTTGAACACAGATGTAATTGAGCCATTTCTGCAGAAAGCTTTATAGTTTGGCGATAAATAACGATACGATATGACAAGATCAGTTGTGAAAAACAATAATTTACCGCTTTTAATGATAATGCGAAATGAGAAATCACGAAAAATACTGGGATACACATAGTTTTGACATGTAGAAATTTCTGATGAAGAAACAATGAGACTGTAGTTGATTCTAATATTGGCACTATATTTGAATGCTAGTGACTTTTGTGTGATAAGTTTAGAGCTTTACTAATTATGGAATTATTAAGGAAGATGAAAGGGGACAACACATGTTGAATTACAGAGAATTGCTTGAGATAATATCCGTACGAATAGAATTATAATAGCTTTTTGGAAATTTAGCAATAATATCCATCATTCCCAATACCATTTGTCGAAAATTAGCCGGTGGCAACAATGCATATGGACTAGCTGATGCTGCGACAATAAATCCACGAGAATATATGATACGAACATCCAAACTGCCATCTTGACGTCGTCGAGTGACAATTTTGCTACCACCAGTGGGATCCGCATTTAAAATACTAATCTGCAGATGAAGAAGACATGTTTACCAGACTTAATTTTTCTGTCAAAAGTTTACAAAGAATTCTTTTTATGAGCAGGCAACCTTCGTTGTCAAATAGTACCATAATTCAATAGCAAATTTATTTACTCGCTACTGATTGCCTGAAAACATACAATTTTTCCGGTTGTTTGTATACTGTTGTTTACCAAGGCCTGGTCACTTTGTTGAGATGGTATCCATATTGGACTCAATTCACGAATACGAAACTGACGTCGACGACGAAAATGCGCTTCATCACTAAGAGTTGGTGGAAGCATATACTGTAATGAATTAACATTGTCAATAATATGACCATTATTTACTTTTCAATCGAATAAAATCTGAAGAGGAAGGAAGAAGACCTTTTGAGTGTTGAATTTTGCAATTTCAAGATCTGAAATTTATACGAATTATCAAATAAAGCTAACATTATTCGGTGGGATGGGAAATTGCCGTTCTAATGGTGAGATAAGAAATCCTTGACTTAGTAGCCAACTCACCGCAGGTTTTGCCGGTGCCACATTTATACTGTTTGAAATATCTGGAAAAATTAATGAATCATAACTCATAATTTAAAACATCTAAGCTTTGGGACATCTAGTATGCTTGACAGAACCATTTTGAGGAATTCAAAAAGAAATCGGACATGAATGATGTAAAATTCTACGGAAATCATTAACTTTAGTTCTCATTCTTATTGTATTTATCCAAAATAATTTTAGTTGTAGCTAAACATATTGTGAAGGCGTGACCCTATCAATCTTATCAGGTATTTACTATCACTGCTGCCATACTCATTTATAACGTCTTAATAAACACTTGAATCAGCATATCATAAAAGTATAAATAAATGGAATTTTAAATTTGAAAAAGTTTACAAAACATTACATGTATCGGCCAAAATGTTTCCCTAAATATCTAAACGCTTAGCTGTAAATTATAGAAATGCATATGCAGTTGTTGGAAGCAGAAGCAATTAAACGGTTAATTTAACTAATTCATTAACTACCATTTTATTTTATATTATTTGGGCTCATCATGGAACTTTATTTATAATTATTTTAGTTAATCCAAAATTTTACTTGATCTTTATCAAAAATCTGTATTGGAAAAGCTGTCTTTCGCTTTGAGCTTCTTAAAGCAAAAGAGCTTTAAGCTTCTCTCTTTCGGCTGTGACATGATAGTATTACAGTTTAATTTCAACTTATTCATTTTCCAGATACATTAATACTGCTTTCAGTTAATCTTTCAACTTTGTACTATTTGCTACAATAAAAATCTGGAAAAACTCACGAAATTCGTTGCCAGGAATGAAAGGTATATTTGCTTGATAGAATCTAACCCACTCTGGATACATGTCCATTTCTATCGGTTAAAGGTGCTAACTTCGAAAAGAATAGGAGTAAACTTTTCCGAACGTATGAGAAGAAAAAAATGCACACCGAAAACAGAAGACAATTAACATTATGCATTATGAAGATGTTTATAGTAACGATTTATGCAAATATTGCAAAAAATTATGCAAATACTGCAAAAGAAATTTCTCTCATTTAAATTTCTCGTTAAACTGTCGATATCTTCGCTCTTTCTTCTTTTATTACTTGCTACATTAAGGCCTGATATCACGAACAATTGAGTAGATTTATTGTAAGCCTTTTCCACTGCATCTGATAAAGAAATACATAAAATTTCTAAATAAACATTACTTTGACATATTTCGAGAACTTATTATATGAGCTATTCTCTTTTCTGTACAAAATACCAAAAAAACAAGAAGATAAAATAAAATGATAAACTAACATTACTGAAAAAAAAAAACAGATCAATAGAATAGTAATAGAATGCCTGAAAATTTCGGTCTAGAAAGGTTTGATTGTAGCTATATAAAACGCTTTTGTAACCAGTTCCAGACACTCGGCATTACAATTATACTCTACCACTGTAGTAATATCAGTAAGCTGTTATTGATTACGAAAATAAAAACGAACTGATTTTTATATCAATCACAGGACCTTTGTAGAAATTATTCTTCGAATAATTCAATTAAAATTCAACATATCCGTATCCATCAGAAAGAAACTTGAAGTCCCTTTGATATATCATCATGTTTCATTAGACCGGTTTGTGTAATCATTTCGTCAATGAAATGAACATTGTAGTGAAATATTTTAAAAATTGTTATTCGAAACTGCTCTCTTGACACTTTCTGAAAATTTCTCAGCCTTATAGCATTTATTTAACATTGCAAGCATATCACTTGAATTTTTTCTTTTTCTTAACTTGAAAAAAAAAATTTTTAATCAATTAAATCTGAAAATGAATTATATTAAGCTGGAATAATGGAAATTCAAAATACAAGGAGAAATAAGGGAGCTGAAAATTTCGTTTAAGATGGAAAACATAGTTCTGGTTTCTCGTATAACTAAAATATTTATCATTTTAATTCACAGTTTGGAAATTTGAGAAATGCTCTCTTAGAATATAGAAAGGATTCCTTTACACATAAATAGCAGAGAATTGTTCTTTTATGTCGAATGACACATACTTCAGTTCAATAAAAGATAACGAGTACAATTGCAATTTAAATTTTTTTTTAATGATTGAAATAGCAAAAGTAACTCAACCAATTAAGTCTATCAAGTTCGCAAATGGTAATACAGTATTTTAAGCTTATAGTATATTGGCAGCAACTTATTGTGTATGTGATATTCTATTGATCAGTCAGAACAGTGTTCTGTTTATATTTTAAAAAAGGGCAAGATCATATCGAATTATTGTTTTTGAATGATTGTTTATTCAATTACATAAGAATTCTTTGTTGAATTATTCAAATGATCAAAACAGCTATTCAAATTTCTTGTTTCAGGCAATAATTTTAGCAAATGTTGGAATTTTAGCAGATGATTGAACAATATAGTGATTTTGATCAGTACAACTAAGTTACTGTAGAGAGAATTTCTTCCCTTAGTTATTTTGAAATATTGCAGAAATTTCTGTAAAATTACGCAAGTATGCACTTTCACAATCAACACATCCCTTTAAATATACTGTAGATACGTAGCGAACAATTCTGAAATAATTATAAAGTCACGAGCGAATTATTAAATTTTTTAAAAATTTCACAATCAGTTTTTCTTTGTATCATTGCATTTAGAAGAGCGGCATTAGTCGTGTGAAACTTGTCAATATTAGTTTTAAAATGAATCATTAAGTTCACACAAAACTGATTTATTTAATTATAAGTGAATTAATGACAATCTAGAACTTAATACTGTCAAAGCTTCATCAAATTTCAAGATTAGCTTATTAGCAGAAGTAGTCTTCCAGTTGAACATCTCAGGAAAACTTTTGTAGCAACAAACACTACACAACAATCAAGCATTTTGAAAAAAGAGTTTGAAACGCCATGTTTAGTGTCACATCATGTGTGACTAATCGAAACATAGTCTATGTTGTAATAATGCAATCAATAAATATTCATTGACAAACAGTAATAATATACGACCATAAATGATAAAAAAAAACCTTCAAAAATTAGAATTTTGATGGATATAAAAGATATTATAATAAATAAATTGGCAATTTAAATTGACGTAATTTCACTAATCGGTCTCTTGCAGTGATTAGTCAGTCCACTCGCTCTTTTTAAAACTTTCTTTTGTCAAAAATTATAAAATTCTTTATTTTATTCATTATTTGAGGTTATATCGTTGCTTCAGGCAGCATATATTGCAACATTTAATTAATCATTGTGAAAAATTTGTGTAATTTAATATGCATTCCAATGAATTCTAATTAAAGATAATGTAAGACTTAAATTTCTCCATTGATGGAAATCGATCAAGATCAAATTGTTCTGTCATGTCTTTTTTGCTCATACCACTAATTATGACAGGATCTTAGTCATTAACGAAAAAGAAAAAAAAAACAAGCAAAAGATGAATAATTTATCCGAGAAATCTCAGGGAAGCATTGCTTTTTGAGTGTCTCTATTATTCTTCGAGTTTACACATTCCTAACATCTCTTAGCAAAAGAGCGCTTTGTGTTGTTTAGAAAAGGGAAATTGTTATTAAAAGTACTACCCAAATCTGAAAATATGTGGAAATTTCCGCAAATTGCTATTGCAATTTGCGGAAATTTACTATTATTTCAAATGCCTTCAGGATTAAATTCATCTACCTATTTTTAACTTTTTTTTTGACATTACTGCAAATTTTAATTGTTTGGAAGGTAAATTCATGAGAGATTTTTATTGAAATAATTTAAATAAATTGATTCATTAAAGATGAAAGTTGGGAATATCAAAATGATTATTATTTCATATCTTTTCCTTTGCATCTTTTAATTTTTCCAAATCGATGAGAACAGAATTATCGTTACATAGAACTCCTAGAATCTTTATTAATTGTACGAATAAACATTTATTTGGTTATTTGCTACTATATTAGACAATATTTGTGTTAATATCCTAACCTCTTCAGAATCCAATGACATCTGATACAGAAACAGAAAGCATTGAAAGTAGATCGACCGATGCGACTAATACAAACAGGAAGGTTTATTGATTACACATCTTATACCGTTTTCTTGAGGACTGTATAGGTTATCATGGTGATATACCAGTAATTATTGATTTCACCTTAATGATATATTTGCTCTATATTGTAATATGTAACCAATAAATTTCAGCACCAGCAAATCAGCACTGATGGCACCACTGAAAATGCAGATCTGCGTCAAGTTTTTCTTAATTAATATTTCCAACTAATGCGCTACATAAACAAATATAAAGTGGTGTTTAGGGCCTTTATTTTCCATTTCTGTAAAAAACTTCCAATAATTTTAGATAACTTCAGTTTTTCCTTGTTAGAGTAATAAATTTCCATTATATAGCAGATTCTATTAGTAGATTGGTTTTCAAACATAGTTAAGCATTTGGATATTTTTCATTTTTCATTTTCAGTTCAGTCTTGTTTTTCGAAAAGAGTAAATAAATTTTGTAACAACAATTATCAGTATATCTTTCAAATAATTTAATAAAACAAGTTGGATGAGATTAATCAATAATGAATTGAAGATTTTCTGTTCTTAAATTGCACATTAAAATCCTTGGTTATGTGTCGAAGAATTTCCAGAAACAAGACTGAACTGAAACAAAGATACAGAGATTTTTGAGTTTTCATGTTAAAATTTTCCAGATCAAATCTGGAACGAATTCAACCGAAAATGAGGGAGGAATTAACTGGTTTACGGCTTCGATGTTCATTTTAGGTGACTTAGTTGGTGCTGGTGTTGTTGCAATGCCTGTCGCATTCGCTCAAACAGGTTTTGTCAAATTTTGTTCCAAAGAATCTGAGCTTTATGAATATTAATTTAAACTAACTTTATTGACCAATTTAAGTCTGAAATACCTTTCAGAAAGTCGAAAATTTCGCAAATTGCCTTTTTGATCTCTATGAATATTTTGTTCCTACTTTTTTTGATAATTGTAAAAAATTAATATTTTTTTTTTATGAATATTTGCTAATTTGTAATTGTCACAAGAATTTTACATTGGGAATATACAACTCAATATAGAGCAGTTTGAAGTATCTCGAAGTTCTCATATCGCTCAAAATTTCGCGATCATTTGATGGAACTTTAAACTTCAAGTTTATAGATTGTAGATCGATTCTTACAGGATTTCTACTGGGCATATTGTTTATGATTATCATTTGTATAATTTTTGTAACAACCGGTTGGCTACTTGCTGATACCTGGGAAATTATGCGTGAGCGATGGCCGGAATATCGTAAACACTGTCGGAAACCATTTTCAGAGATGGCTTTAAGAAGCATGAGCAAAAAATCAGAGTTGATCTTTTTTTTTAACTTATTTTTTGTGATTTCAAAGAATTTTTTTTCATTTCATGCTTTTTTTAAAAATTACTTTCAGTTTTTTATCTGTTTTTCCTTTCAACCATTCACTCATTTCTCACTCATTCGCTCATTATATTTAGAATTATCACCAAAGTGACTGTCTATTTCACTCTCTTTGGTGCCACCGTGGTTTATTTGCTTCTTTCTTCCAAGATAATACAAAAATTTATGGCCAATTTCAATCTGAATCTTAATTTTTGCTTACTTCTAATTATCCTATCCTTATCTGTATTACCCATAACATTTCTTAAATCACCTGCTGATTTCTGGTGAGTTTTTTGCTAATTTGTTCTCATACCTGCTAATTAGACTTTAGCACCAATATAGGTCTGATGTCCTATCATTTTACCGTTATAACAATAGTCATAATATTTATTGGTACTAGTCTAGCTTTTCATTACTTTTTTGATTTGCCTAAGCTAAATAAGTGTTGTACAAGATTTTCAACCAAGAAATGATCATTTAATTTAATCTTAATCTTGCGATGCATACTTTAATCCTAGTTTGGAAGTAACTCCAACAATCTTTCATTGTCTCATTCATTTTCAGGTGGGCAATTCTTATTGCTGTTGTTTGCACCGTTATAACAATCGTTATGATATTCGTTGGTATCAGTCTTGATTTTCATGACTGCTACTATGAAGCACAGTATTCAGATATTTCAATTAACTCTATTCTGGGCTTAGGCATTTTTCTGTTTGCCTTCAACGGACACCAAGTTTTTCCAACTGTCCAAAACGATATGCGCAATCCTGGCGATTTCAAAAAATCAGTTTTAGTCGGATTTATCTGTAGGCTTCAGAAATAATTTCCTTTATAAACTGTTCCATAATAAGCTTCTCTTGCAAAAATTTTTGGGGAATTTGGAAGATGAATTGTAATATTGCAGCTGCTTTGAAAGTTGAATAAAATACTACAGGGACTAATAATCATGATTGCAGTATTTGTACTTTTCGTGTTTCTACATAGGATAGCAGGAATTATTGATGCCATTTGGTTAAAATATAAAATGTCAATGTTTTAGTTGTGGCATTACTTTATATGCCTTTATCCGCATATGCATTTCTCGTATACGGTAATAGTATGGCTAACTCCGTGATAGATTCAGTCCAAACAACCTGGATCCGTCACGTCGCTGATTTATTTTTAGCAATACACTGCATTCTTGCTATTATTATCACTGTGAATCCGATCAATCTGCAGTTGGAAGATACTTTCAATGTGCCACAAAGTGCGCTAATAATTGAATCCTCAGCTATTAAATCATCAGATACCTTCCTTTCTATACAATACCATCTTCGATGTGTGAACAACACTGTTTTTTCATAGGCAGTCTAAAAAAGGCATGCGTCACAATAACTGGTATTATTTGTTGATTTAGATTTGATTTATTACAGAATTCTGTTTAAAACGAGTGATAGTTCGCACAAGTCTGTTGCTAACAGCACTATTTGTGGGTCTGTTAATTCCGAACTTCGGTTCTGTTATGAATCTGTTCGGAAGTACTACAGTACCTTGTACATGTGTTCTTTTACCGACTCTATTTAATATTTATATAAAAGCTGCTGTTTATGATGAAGATAATGATACATGGATTAAACCGACATTTCTCGAGTAAGTGATACATTTTTTTTTGACACATCATCGAAGTGACTTTTATTTGCTGTCAGATCATAATTGATATTAACTTAAACAATAATTATTGGACTGCAGAAAAACAATATATGCAGGAAAAAGTAGCAACTTATAGTGTCAAATATTTGCAAACTTTCAGAGTGCTGCAAAAAACACCGAAAGTTCTACTTTCACTTTTAATATTCATAAATGGTATGTTACAACTCCTTATATCCTTAAATTCCTTAAAATCCTTAAATAAATCTTTAAATTACCCAAAAAAGGCTGACCTATCTGTATACATTTACAGGACACTATCAAACATATTTTAAATGTATACACTCTCTTTCATGCTCTTTCATTGGTAAAAATTGTAAAAAATGGGAAAATGACAGTTTAACGAAAATAACGGAAATTGAAGTGAAAAAGGAGTCATTTGTCATTCTGGTTCGATTTAATTCAAATTAAATTTCCAACTAATTAAATTTATTTGATTTTGCAGTTGTGACAGTGATTTGTTCCATAATCGCTACTGTATTGTCAGTTATAGAGATATTAGGAGTGCGATTCATTCCACCGTGTTATGTTTTGCCATTTCTTACCAAAAAAAACAGAACGCAGTTGAGTGCCGAAGTGTTAAACTGTTGTGGAATGTTTATGAACATTTCGAAATTCAAGTTTGAGTGTAATGCTCGAACCTGATTGTATCTCTCATTTTCACGCTTTCAATTTAAATCCTACATCTAAAAAATTGTCGAGGATGTATTTCATCTATTCTCAAATAAATTTACGCAGTTGTAAGATTATCAGTGATAAGTATGTTTCAACATTCAATTATAAACAGAATTAAATGCTCAAATGGTTCATTATTAAATTAGTGATTTAGGACGGTTTAATTTCCTAAAAAGTTTAAAAACAGTTAGTAATAAAATCCTTGTAAATCTTGTCCAACATTATCTGATTCACATCAATTTCTGTCTTCAAATAATTTACTTTCCACTGAAAATGAAATTCTATAAATATTAATCCTATTAAATGCATCATCGTAGTAAGCATATGATCGTAGAAGTTTTAAATGTGAATCAAATGATATGAACGATGTCATTGATAATTAAATCTGAGAAAAGATTATGGTTTCATTAATTATGGAGTAAGCAGATCTTTGTACTTCAGTGGACTTTTTCTTATTTTACTTTTTAATCTTTCTTTTTTCTTTATTATTTGAAATTTAGTAATGTAATTGTTTTAATTTTTGAATCAGCTTTCTTATGATTTAGCAGGGATTTGTTTATTTCTTTTTATTGCAATGCCATCATTTGATCATTTTATCAAAATTCAAAAACTACTCTTTTTCCAAACCAGTAATTGCACTACAAAAAAGCCAAGTAAAGATCCTTGACAACAAAATAAAAAAGAAAAATATGAAAATAACATAACCAAGCACAATGCACAAATCAATGTTAACAAATCAATGTTATCTACACTTACCGTCAAAAATTTCCGCACGAGGTGATGATTAATTGTTCAGTGAGCCTGTAAATGAATTATTCAACTGTGAAGAAATTGACAATGTGATGTTTTGATATTGCTAAAGTACCCCAAAACATTATGAAAGTTTGCATTACAGTAGTCGGAAGGCGACTGAAATTTATAGAGTTATATCGAAAACAAAACTAGATCTGAGGTAGGATGGAGAATTTTTTAAATTATTCTATACAACACTATACTTCATATAAAGTACTGCAATCACTTAAAGACTCCAAGATTAAAATAAAATTGAAAAAAATTAATTTAGGCATAAACAAATTATTCGGAGTGGAAACTGGTTCTTTGTAAAATTATCAAAACAGTGAAAGTGAATGTGAAACTCATTAATTAATAAAAAAAAGCTATAAAATTCTTCTCTTGTTATTTATTAAGAGAATACAGCAAAATTAATACTTCTCTTGAAAATTATTGATATTTATTAGCGATGAGAAAAACATTTCAGCATTGATCTTGAAAATGCAACTTTTCGGTGAACGTTGTTATTTTTTTTATCTTTTCACAGTCTTAACTAAAAAGATAATACAATTGGTTAAATAACCAATGAAGAGAACATTGCTATATTTATACAAAATGCTTTTACAAATTTGAAAATGCATTTTTAGTTTCATTCTTTCAACATAAGCTCTTACAAACTATACAGATTAAACCAGTTTCATTTCCACTGCTATTATATTTATAGATTCAAAGGTCATTGAGAAAATGGAAGAAAAACTTTATTATGTAGAAAAAAGTACAATTATCTTTCTCTTCGTTTTTCTGTTACGGTCGTATCATTTAATTCACAAATACAGCACAGATCTTGCTATACAAAGTAAAATGATTGATGAATGGACATGTGATAAATGATTTTAATTAAATCTGTTTCATAGTGGATTCATAGACAGTATGCAGTATTCATGTATAACTTATCCATCTTTCTTTCCTTATTATTAATTTGTGATACATGATATTTTCTTACTATCAGCTTATGATACAAGATACTGTCAGTCCACTAATTTTTACGCAAATCTATCCTTCTAAATACAACCATTGAATGGGTAAATAATTTGATTCAATCAAAATATGAATGAAAAGTCACAAAAAAAAAAAATTTGAAGACCAAAATTGGATTGAAGTGATATTTCATTTCCTTTCTATATTTTCATTTGCATATTCGATAACTTTAAAAATAATGTCTAAAAAATGTTGGCTTTTGCTTTTCACTGAGCTAATCAGAAATTAAATATTAAATATTACAAAGTACCGTCAATTTATCTATGCCATACCACAAGTAATGAATTTAAATTCTATATTTCCTCCACATTTTCCTTCTTCAAAATGAGATTCACAGCTATTAACAGCAACAAAATCAATGATATCAATACCATAAAATTTCTTTTTATTTGGAACTTCTTTGAGAGTGAAGAAAAAAGTTTAATTCTTATTATTCATGATTTAGTCACTCTTCACAATGCTGAGGACAGCTTATCTGTGCAAAGTTCTAAGCAACCTTTAACAAATTTCATCTGTTTCAATTTTTCCTTCCTAACTAGGCATAATGTTTTATATATTGGCAATTTTAATTTAGTGATCATTTTTCAAAATCAACAATAGGTGATAGGAATTTACTGAATTGTTTGCGAGATCCGTTCATTGTTCGATTTCACAATTTTCAATAACATTATCATAATAATCAAATTAATGCTCGCCACAAATCATTTCATATGAAATATAATCGAATTTACAATCACTGTCATTTTCCTGCTGTTCGGAGGCTGAAATGAATCATTTTGTATAAATAAATGAATTTGTCTATGTCTAATTCTGTACAAAATGTTTGTTAAATTTCCAATCAAAATTAAATTGCAAATTTATTTCTTTTATGAACATCGATTCTTTTTAATTTGATCGATCTATGAAATTTGTACAAACATCACACCCTTTTAACACCGCCCCAAAACACTCCATTTAACTTTTTTTTTTCATTAATTATCATTTATTTAGCATTAAAGTTTTCCTCATTTCGTAATGTAAAATGTCTTGTAGAGTTTTTTTCACAATTACTTTGCTTCATACTTCTTAATTTTCTCAAAACTTTCTGCTTATTGGTCTCTGGAAAAGTTGAAATTAAAGAAAATATGCCCTATAAAAGAATCAAATCTTAACATATCAGATCTACTCGATCTAAAAATCATCACATTTTCAATCCTAGAGATACTTTCATTCTCCATTCTTAATGCAGGAATTTTCTAATGATAAATTTCAGTTCTTTCAAATTGTTCCTTAATGATTGATTTGAATGTTTGGCTGCTGAATTGATGAAATTTTGAAAAGATGAAAGTGCTAGAAACCGGTAATGAATTGTCGGATGCATTTAGCGAACAATATGAACAAAGTGCTATCGATAAATTTATCAGTACAATTTTATGCAGGTATCAAGCGATATGTTAAAAAAATCAGTAATTGAGAGAAAAACAATCATTGAAAAAAAATCATTGAAAATCATTGGAAAAAATAAAAGTATTGATATCATTTTTCAACCTTAATTCTTTTTCCAATTGAAATTAGCAGGGATTTGACAATATTTTAAAGGACTAAAATCTTTTCTAGGGGTGATCTTGCCAGGCAAAAACTTGACGCAAAACCGGTTTCATTTTTTCAATTGGTCAGTTATTTCTTTTTTTTTTTACAATCTTGTTTTTATTTGAATATTTTTTATTTCTTATTCGCTAATTGGAATTGTAATTATCTCTAGTTCCGATTCACTACAACATACGATCGCTTTATGGTGATAGTTGGCTCCTTGTTGGCTATACTTTCTGGTATTGGTCAACCAATGGTTTGTTTGATTGGTGGTAAATTAACAAATATTTTGTTACTCACAGAAAATGTAAGCTTTTCATCTACTACCATATAAAATTTCCGAAATTCATTTGATAAATTTTATCTCAAGTTTTTCATTCGTCATTCATTGTTCATTATTAATTACTTAAAAAACATTAATGCAAGAATTACTGCATACACGTAAAAAGGAGTCAGTTCTATGTCATTTCTAAACTTAAATTTACCCAAAATTTGAAAATTTTACAGTTCGAGAGATCAGACACGTTTTGGTATGAGGCTTATGTATACGTTTATCTTTATGCATCAGTCGGAGTCTCACTGATTATTATTAGCATTACACAAGTTCGTTTCGTCTTCAATTACTTTTTCAAAGATTTTTTGATATCTTAAAAGTTAAACTTGAAACTTTGACTTTTCGAAAGAAAGCATTGTTGTACAGTGAAAATGGCAAGATCACAATCGGTTGATGCTCAAAACTTTTACAATTTAACCTTAAACTTTAATCTATCAATTTCTTAAGACAATATTAATTCATTATTGTCATTAATAATTTTAGTATATTTGCTTGAAAAATGCATCTTTGAATATAACATGCGCAATGCGAAAGGAATATATAAAATCGTTGCTGCGCCAAAATGCTGCATGGTTTGATGAGCAAAATGCGGGAACATTAACAGCTCAACTTAATACGTAAATATTATTATTCTATAAAAGTTTCTACTACTCTTTCCCTTTAAAATAGAAACTTCTTTATCATTTATTTTTCTGATATCATTTACTTCTTTAACCATTTATGAAATAGAAACTTCTTTATCATTTATCAGAAGAGTAAATGATTCAATTTTAGGAATATAGAAAAAATCAAGGATGGTATTGGTGATAAAATAGGTATGATATTACGTGGCGTGACAATGTTTTTGACATCTTTAGTCGTCGGATTCCTCTATGAATGGCGGCTAACGTTGGTAATGCTTTGCACGGGGCCTGTTTCTGCTGCGCTTCTATCAATTATGGCTCAGGTATACTTTCAATAGTTTAAGAATTTTTTTTTACAAAACGATAGAAATAAATTGTTTTTTTTAAAATTATTGCTTAGCAACTAATCATTATTTTCTGGATTTTTTTGCAGCAAATGGAACGTTTAAGTAGCTTACAAATGAGCCCTGATGGCCGTGCTGCAGCAATTCTTGAAGAATCAATTATGAATGCGAAAACAGTAGCTGCATGTAATGCACAGGAAACAATGATCAGACGATACGCTGAAGCATTGAAAACTTGTCGTAAATTTGCATTGCGTGCATATGCATTTGCAGGTTTCTTCGATGGTCTTTTCTTCTTCGTTTTGTACTTTTTCTTCGCTGCTGGCTTCCTGTAAGTTCCATTAAGCTATTTTACGAAAAACTCTGATTTCTTTCAAATTTTTTATTTTCCTCTTTATTTTTTTCGTAACCTTCCAATAACAATGCATCAAAAAAAAAAAAAACAAAAAAAATCAAACAAATAAATTTTTTTTTTTTTTTTTTTTTTTTTTTTAAATATTTTTTTTTAAAAAATTCCCCAACAAAAAATCAAAATTAACTGCTGCCATGGCGCAACAAAGTATAGCTTTTTTTTTTTTGGAAGTGGTTATTATTAAGATTGGAGCAGCAATGACTAATTAAATTCCCGAATAAATGTAAAATCAAAATTTTGGGACTCTAAGAAAGTGAATGCAAATATTATATAAAATTAGATATTGTTCAGACTTAAATTTTAAGTTTTTCATTTTATTAAAATGGTTTTGATATGTTTTCCTATCTTCCAAAGCTATGGTGCCTATCTATATCAAATTGGTGCAGTTACGGATCCGGGGTTAATATTTGCTGCTGTAAATGTGATTATGTTCGGTTCTTATCATCTTGGTATGCTTAGTCCACACCTGATGGCTGTACTTAATGCGCGAGTTGCTGCTGCTGTTATTTATAAAATAATCGATCGAGTAAGTTAGCTACTTGTTATTTCAACATTTCTGTGAATAACACACTTCCCTCATTACAAAATAAAGTCATTTGGGTACTTCAAGAACTCGTAACATTGAATTTGTATCCGAAGATATTATAAGGTTTTCACTTTCTATTTCCTCTCCACGTGATTCATCACATCGTCTTGAAGTTTTCCAATTCCGTCATTTTAAACTCAAAATGAGGATAGTAGAGTTTGAGAAAGAGAAAAGAAGAATCAATATGACAAAGAAATTTTTTAAAGAATTGAGAAGAGCTGCAAATCACAAATGTGCTTTTATGCTTAGCCAGATTACGGTAATTAAAAATAATAATCTTCTGTAAATTAGTTTTTTTTTTTTTGTAGCTTTCATAGAGGTACGTATGTTTCCAGTGACATCTTATTAATAATGCAAGTTAACGAATGAGTTTTATTAAAAGATTTAACTTAATTCTAAATTTCAGAAACCTTCTATTGATTCCAGTTCAACAGATGGTATAAAACTAAATGAAATAAAAAGTCAGATAGAATTCCGAAATGTCAAATTTTCATATCCAACAAGCAAAGAACATCTGATTCTTGACGGATTATCATGGGTAGCGAAGCTGGGTGATACTGTAGCGCTTGTGGGTCATAGCGGATGTGGCAAAAGCACAACTGTTAGTTCATTAAGTAGTTGTTGTCGTCATTTCCTCTATATATATAATATTTGGAACTTTATTATTTCATTTACTAAATTTATTGGAAAAGATTTCTGTTAAAGTTATTTTTCAGACCTGTATAGATGTTACGGAAAATGCATATTTATTTAAATCTTCAATTAAATATTCATTAAAATCTTTCAGTTAAATAAATGTAATATATTTTTGCTTTTTCCTCATCAGTTTTTCTCAAAATTCAGATTGGTTTACTAACTCGTCTATATACATGCAATTCTGGTGCAGTTTTTATTGATGGAATTAACATACTTGATATCAATATTCATAGTTTGAGAAATGTTGTTGGTGTCGTACAACAGGTGAGCAATTATTATTAATTCAACTAATTTGAACATTTTTCCATCACTAGAGATTATTTTAGTTTTTACTGTTTCTGTTCGTTTTTTTTTAAAAAAAAAAAAACATATCATTAGAGTTTTAAAACAATTTTCACTTGTTGTAAAAATAGCTATTTTCATTGCTTTCAGTAAAGATTTAATTGCGCTATCTTTTCGCTAACAATTTTTTCTTTCGTTTCTAATTTAGGAACCGATGTTATTCAATGGAACAATCAAAGAAAATATACGGCTTGGCAATCCTGATCTTACAGATCAAGAAATCATTGATGCATGCAAAACTGCGAATGCACACGATTTTATTGATAAACTAACCGAGGTAATTTTTTTTTTAATTCAATTTTTTCTGAAATAACAATCGAAAAATTGAATTTCACTGACTGCTCTTTAAATTATTGCTAAGCATCAAACCGTGAAATATTTCTTTTCACACTAACTTATGATAATACTTTAAAACTGTTACGAAAAAAAGGGCTATGATACGAAGATCGGTGCTGGAGGCATACAGTTGTCTGGTGGCCAAAAACAACGAATAGCAATTGCGCGAACAATAGCCCGGAATCCAAGAATTCTACTCCTTGATGAAGCTACAAGTGCATTGGATGCTGAAAGTGAATTAGTGGTACAAAACGCTCTTAAAAAGGTTCAATGAAAATTTTTTCTTTTTTCTTTATTATTTAAACCTTATTTATTAGCAAATTTCATAATTTTTTGTAAAATTTAATTACACATGAGCTTAATTAATTAGCTCATCATATCATTAATTAACTTTTGTTGATTTTTTTTACTTCTCTCGCTTGTTTACATTTTAAATAAGTGATTAAATGTTGATTGCGCTTGATTTCAGGCCTAGCGCAATAAATTTTTCAGGCATCGGTTGGCCGTACAACGATTGTTATTGCTCACCGATTGTCAACTTTACGTGATTCTAATCAAATTATTGTTCTCGACAAAGGTCAAGTTGCTGAAAGCGGTGAGTATATTTTATGCTTGCATTGACAATATTTGCATTAAAAATTAATATATTAATGCTTTAGCTGATATTTTACTCATTGATTTCTAGCCAGAAATTTTTGTTTGAAGTATAAGGAAATCGATACAATCCAGAAAAATGACCAAAAGCGAGTTTTGTTTCTTATTCATTTCCTTCACCATTTTCTAGGCACTCACAAAGAGCTTTGTAATCGTAAGAATGGCATTTACGCATCATTGGTCAAATCACAGCAATTTGAAGAAAAGCAAAGCGTTCCACATATGCCGGTTGAAGAATTTCCACCAAAGACGTTTAATAGATCTTTGTAAAACTTTTTTCTTTGCTAATAATGCTGTTTGAGGTTAATAGCTTATAGATTTTTAAAAAATCTTATTAATGTGTCCAGAAATGCAAATATCGAAAAAGATCAATAGTCTAGGCCGAGATTACAAGACATCAGAAATAAAGGACACTTGACAATTGAAATAATTAACTTATCTGAAGTGAATATTTTTTAGAACTGGAAGTGGCCGCAGTTCATCAAATTACAGTGGTATGCTATCATTGATGGCACGAGCTAGTATTATAAGCGGTGATATGAAACGTCCATCAGTAACTGAAAAACCATCAGAAAAAATTATTGAATTGAATGGAAAGGTTTGCTTAAATAAGTTTTTGTAGTAACTGACTCAATTTCATATTTTATTTTTCTTTTTTATTAAGTATATTTTTATCTTTTTGTATTTGTCTTTCAAAGTAAACAAGGCATCTTTCCTGTGATAAACATAATATTAGTAATTTAGCTAGATAAATAGACTAGACAAATTTGCAAGAATAAACCTCATAGACTCAAATAATTGCACATACAGAAAATGAAAGCCTTTTTTTTTTTTTTTTTGTAACAACCTAACAATGCAGGATGAATGAAATGAAGCCTGTCATAATGTGACTGATGATGTTATATGAGAATAAATTAAAAGTAAATTGCAAGTAGAAGAAATGAAAATAGAAGAAATGCATCTACAACATGCGCAATATGAATATGTTTTGAAGTCCCTTATTGTGCGAATTAACAATATTGACCTGTTAAATTGTTATATGATCAAAATTGGTTTTAAAATGGGTTATTTTTTGATAACAATTACTTGTATTTGAATTTTTTTACCAAAAGAATCAGTTCACAACGAACTTTTGAACTCACTTTAGCAACCGTTATTCTATAACTCATTTCATGTTGTCAAAAAGAGAAATACTTTTTGTAGAAAGACAATAAGTGGAAAGGTTTATGGCAGCTATATATGAACTGTAATGGCAATTATGGAAAGGTGGCATTTGCTTTGTTAGCATCACTGATTCGTGGAATGGAATTGCCAGCTTTTGTACTCATTTTCCATCTTATATTCAGTGGATTTGCGAAGGCAGATTTGGGATTAATTATACGACGAATTTTGCCTGTTGCCAGTATCTCTGTTGCACTGGGTGCTATATGCATAATTGTCCTTCTTGTCGCAGTAAGTGTTCAAACTTGGCAAAACTTGGATACCCCAAATAGATTTCTTAGTATGAATGATTTTTAAAAAATGTTTGATGAAGAAGTAATTATTTTTATTCATTAAAATTAATTTCATTGAGTGTCAAGAAATACTGCATTAATTTGAATACTGAATACACTTTACAGACATTTTCATTTGGATGGGCAGCAGAATGCATTGTAGACTCTCTACGTCTTCGAGCGCTTAGCATTGTACTCAATCAAGATGTAGCATATTTTGATACGCCATCTACGAGCCCTGCTGTAACTGTTACACGTATATCTATTGATGCTCCAAACATTAAAGCGGTAATATTTTGAGCAAATTGCTTTTAATTATATTTTTCCTTCACGAATTTGTTTAAAATTCATTCGTTTTACAAGTAGATATAAACTTTATCATATTTAATATATAAATTGTTTGAAAAATTTTTTCTGCAAACATTCAACAAAAGTGAAAATTTGTTCTGGTTTTTTGTAGGCTCTCGATTCACGAATGATGCATATTATGAATAATATTGTGGCAATTATCGCACTGGTTATTATTGCAGTAATAGCTAATTGGCAAATTGGTCTTGCTGGCACTGGAAATCTTTTGATACTTATTTTGCTGTTATTGCTTATCGCACATCGAATGCAAAAGCTAAATAAACACGCCTTAAAAAATGATCTTACCGGCCAAGTAAGCTGCTTTTTTGTACTTTAAGTTCATTTTCCTTCCCAAAACTTGGTTTATCTCATCATTGTCATCTGCGCACATTTACAATCAGCTATTCAAGAAGAATTTTCTTACAGCCAGATACTTGTGTGATTTTACAAGAATCTATAAGCGGAATTCAAAGTATCTAATCATAAAAAAATGCTTTATTCATTAATTTTTGGGACTCATTTTTCCTGATTTTTTTTTTCTGTTACAAGCACTGTCACTTATTTGCAAAAGAAAAAACGTTCTAGGACAAATTACTGCTGATCTCGAGAGTTTAGTTCAAACATTAATTGGGATAATAGGTGATTAATAATCATCGCAACAAAACAGAAATAATTAATATAGTTTGAATAATTGATTTAAATAATTAAAACAATTAATTAAAAAAATATATTTTAATATACTTTTTAATAGCTGGCAGTCGAAATTGTGGAACAGATAAGAACGATCCAACTAATCACAAGAGAAGAGCACTTCTATCAGGAATATGTTCAGCAAATTGAGGAACTACTACTCATGCAGAAGAAAAGTGGTCCATATGAAGCAATTGTTTTTGCTGTTACATCCTCCTATATGTTCTTCAGTGATATGTTATCTTTTGCTACCGGCATTGCATTAATTTACTACGGATACTCAACACCAAATGAAGTCTTCACGTAATTATTATTATTTCACACTTAATCAAGACACCACTGAAAAGTTTGATCCTTCTTAAATTTATTACTTAAAAATAGAAGTGACACACAATTGATGTCAAAGATTTCATTATTTCCGTTAAAATCTATTTTTACTGGCAGAAAATTAATATTTCAGCGCTGCAATGTCCATTTCAACCGGTGGTTGGGCACTACTTATGGTTGCTGGCTCTTTGAATGCATTTGTCATGGCATCTCCAGCATCTGATTCATTATTTCAGATTATTAATGGTGAAAGCAAACCTGACACTGTTGATGAAGGCTTACGTCCGGTAAGCATTGCATTATTTTTGAACTTTATAAAAGATCTGAAACAATATTATTTAGACATTTCACTATTAGAATACTATTTAATCTGTCAAATGATTAAAAATTAATATTTGGAAATATTTTCAAAATATTCTGCTTTCAATTGAAAAATATTTTCAGGAAATAACGGGTGATGTTGAATTTAAGAATATAAATTTCTCGTATCCGACAAGACCGCAGCGAAATATTCTTAATGGTCTTAATTTGGAAGCTTATGCGGTTGGTTCAAATTAAAATTCAACAGGCTATTAAGACAAAAATAGACAGATAGAATTGACAAAGATGTGAAATTTAAGGGACAGTCGGTTGCTATCACTGGACCATCTGGAAGCGGCAAAAGTACAGTAGTTGCCTTATTGGAACGTTTTTATCAATTTAATTCTGGACAATTGGTATGTTTGTTATTAAAATTCAAGTTGTTAGTTTCTTTTACAAATTATCATATCTGAAAAAAAATTTTATAACTTATGCAGACTGATGAAACTTCAGATTTTTATGGAATTTTCAAAAAGTGTAAAGAGTGAATTTTTGACAGAGCTCAATTTTGCCATAAAGCATTGCTAATATATTTTTAAAATGAAATAATTTCTATTTTTGCGGTCAAATGATCATTGATAGCGATAAAAACAAAGATATTACCGTAAAATTTTTCATGCTTTTATTCTTTTCAACTGATTCATTAGAGGTTTATTATATGCATTGTTTCCAATCAGATGAATAGATTTTTAGAATTTGGATAATACTTCGATTACAAAAATATCGCTTCGACATTTACGCGACCAAATGGCATTAGTCGGTCAGGAACCGGTTCTGTTCAGCGGCACAATAGCGGAAAATATTTTACTCGGTACCACTGGTAAAACAATGGATGACGTTCGTGAAGCTTGCAGAATAGCTAATGCTATCGGTTTCATCGAAGCTTCGCCATTGGTTATAAAAAATTCATTGCTTTTGAAGATAAGAATGTTAAGCTGTACTTATGAAAACCATAATCTTGTATTCCCTCGTAAATGATGTCAGAGTATCAGTTTAGAACTATGAAACGGAAGTTGGAGAACATGGTGGACAATTGTCTGGTGGTCAAAAGCAGCGCATTGCTATTGCTCGGGCATTAGTTCGAAATCCGAAAATATTATTACTTGATGAAGCGACCAGTGCATTAGATGCGGAAAGCGAAAGAGTTAGCATTAAAACTACTGTTTTTAATCCAAAATTTTCAATATTGGTAGAAAGTTTGTTGATTAACAAAATCTGATTATCAGGAATTTCTCGAAAAACTCCATGTTCTAAGTTCATGAAGCTTACTTCTTAATAAAAATTCATGTGAAGTTACGAGTGATTAAAAGGAATAAGTGCTTTTGGAGCCAAGTAAATGGACAAACCAAGTAAATGAGTAAACTTTTTAAAGGACATAAAACACAAGATATGTTTTTGAATGCTGTTCAATTTATTGCTCGCAACCATTCAGACAGTTCAAGAAACATTGGATGTGGCAAGTACTGGCCGAACATGTATTACAGTTGCCCACAGATTGTCATCCATTCAAAATGCAGATCAAATACTTTTCGTTGAAAATGGACGAGTAGTCGAAAAGGGGACACATCAGGAACTTATCGAACTAGATGGGAAGTACGCTGATTTGATCCGCAAACAAGACTTGAAGTCTTAATTGGTTAGCAAATAGGGAGGATCCAATGATAACTCTTTAAAAAATACAAAAAATTGTTAGCTTTTAATCTATTAGAAATTTGAGAATTTCAATGAGTCAATGAAAATGTATAGAAATTTTTTTTTGTTCTTTTTTTTTTTGTCACAATTTCAAATTCTGTCACTTCACTTTGCACACTTGTTTTATGTCTATTGATTCTCTAAAAGAGTCTTGCTAATTTTTGAACTACCTATAAGCTGCATTTTCTGAACTGTTAAAAATGATATGAGAAAATGAATCATTGAAACTGACTTCTGTTTATAGATGACTGAATAATATTAATTTTTATTAAATTGTCATTCCAATTCTTCTAAACAAGATTACTACATCCAATATTGGTAATTCTTGTATCATTAAAGCAAATTTGCATAGTACTTGATGTACACTGACATTTTATTTGCGAGTAATCGAATTACAATTATTTTACTTAAATCACAATTGAAATTTAAATTACAGTAATTATATTCTTTCTACGGCATAGTCAATATGCAGAGAAAGAAATTCTCGAAGTATATTTGTTGCATAAAACTAAATAAAATAAAATGCAATTTTATGCTCTAAAGGTGTCATTAGCAAAAACAGTAGCGATAGAACGTAGATTAACAAGATGATATAATCATCCAAAGTAACTATAAATTCCCACTTCTTGAAATTCTTGCTTTTGGAACTTTTAGCAAAACATTCAAAAACTTTCCCATCGAATAAGTCACAAAGTGCCCTCAATTTTTAAAAACTGTGCTTCAAAAAAAAAAAAGAAAAATTACAAACACTACAAAAAAAAATACTAATATTAATGAAATAAACGTTTTGGTCATAGTGAATCTTTTATTACTGACGATAAATATATTTAAGATAAAGAGAAGTAAAGTGAATAAGCAGAGAAGAATAAAAGATGAGTATTGTAAAGTTACTCAATATTGAGTGAGCATCATTTACGAAAATATAATTTAATTTTTATTGCTTTAAAACTCAAACAGGATTGAATTAAAAATTTAAAAAATTGAAGGTTAAATTGTTTCTAGCGAAACATTCCAAGAGAAATAATGCAAGAGGCTTAGAAAATGTTTAATGGACAAAGGAATATCGCTATAAAGCAGGATCTCATTAAGCTGGCTTATGTGACAAATTTCGTTTTTTTTAAAAAAAATTTTTTTTTAAAATTCTCTTCTAGTACTGGTTTGGCTTGCCAAGAGATAATTTGATTCTAAAGATTTCGGATGATTTGGTTTTAGATGCCTCGCTTTGATAAAATGATTTATTAGTAATGATGGTAAAATTTGAATATGAAAACAAAATTAAGAAGAACTGACCGTAGCTCATTAAATGTATTTATTATCTACAAAATTTCTAACCAAATACATAGCTCTTGGCTAAACAATTATTTAGTTTTTTTTTCTGAAAAGAAAATTTAAAAAAATTCTATGACTAATTTAGAATTACTAATTTACGTGAAATGTTCCATCAATTTGATGATTCGTTGACGAGAAAGTAGGTAATTGTACAACGTTCTTATCGTTAGTCTTAAACACTTAATTTTCCTGACAAGAATAATCATTGGTTGTTTGTTTTCTTTCCGAATTCACAGCTACTGCACCACGAACATATACGTTTGCTAGGGCATCGCGTAGCTATAAATTTTAAAAGTAATTATTTGAATTTTATTAATAGAATAAATTATTTCTTATGATTTCTATCATTAATGCAACTTTTCAAATTATTATAGTAAAAAGTATTATTATAGTGAGAAGCTGACGGCGACAGTTATACATAATTAATCAAGCTGCCGAATATCAGATTCTTGAATTTCAAAATCTTTAAATGATATTTTTACTTCGATTACACGCTAAGTATAGTGACCAGACAAACTTGATAATCAAACAGCTGCTATGGGATGAACTATTCGCACTCTATTTAAAATTTTGAATAAACGTTCCTTGTGCTCGACTCGTAAATGTACGCCATTTTTATGGAAATAATTGCAATTTCACTAGAAGATATGACTTCAATGCTGCTTTACATATACAAATAACTTTTCGCTGCTTTACATATACAAATAACTTTTCTTCTAGCCATAAGTTTTGCAGATGTGAAGAGAAGGAAACGATCGTTAAGTTGTATAAGTGATCGATTTCGATTCAATCTTTTCTCTCAGGCAATAATTATCTTCTGCTTTAAAAATTAGCATGTAAAAAACACCTCTTTCAAAGCGATGACACCAACCAAACGTCCACGATCCGTAACATATGCGTGAGATAGGGCCAACAAGGAGAACAACGTATGTACCTGAAGTTCCGTCTTAAAATTAAAACACTTTTAATCTCTTCATCTTTCCTATACAAAAAAAGCTTGTAGTTTCCGTGAACCAATTTATTTCAACTTTTCAACTTTTTTTCTGAAAATCTTGTCTCTGTTTATCCATTTTATTTCCATATTCAATTATTTTCATCTTAAAAAAAAAAAAAAAAAAAAAAACTAAAGAAGATGATTTACACTTACTTTATATAGCGATGAACCGAGAACAAGTTGGAATGGAGCTGAATCGATAACCACTTCATCCAAGTCTATTACATGATCTAATAAGCTATCCTTACTAACTTTTGCCCTTTTCTTCAGCTCATCGGCCGTAGGTCTCACAAATATCTCTGATAATGCTAAATCTGCAAGGCAAAANTTACTAACTTTTGCCCTTTTCTTCAGCTCATCGGCCGTAGGTCTCACAAATATCTCTGATAATGCTAAATCTGCAAGGCAAAACTTTGAATTTTCAATTCAAGGCCTAATTACAGTGAAGCAAAATGAGCAGTCGTAGTTGAAATGAATTAGTCAAATGATTTCACGCAACAGAAAATGTACTCGTCAAATTTATGGAATTACGCCATTTGTGAACTAACTACATTTATTTTCGGAAGTTAGATCATTTATTCACATTAGAAAGTACTTGATGATTGCTAAGGCTTATTGTGTCTTTTACATTTATCATTTCATAATAATGAAAATTTTGCTTCAGTTTACTTCACAACAATTCTTTTAATGATTTAAATTTTGATAAAGTGATTGTGAATTAAATATCACTAAATGAATATCAAATTTAACAATATGTGTATTGAAGATGATTGATTCGTCAAATCATCAAATCTTTCTTTAGAATGTGGCAAATCAATTATGAAATCAATTAAATCAATCATGAAAAATTATGAATTTATAATCGATACCCTTCATAAGGTCATAACATAACGATGAATTCCGCAAATTCTAAATTCTTCAAGAAAATTCATTTTGTGACGCCTCATCAAATTAGAAAAAACTTTTTAATGGCTTAGACCATAATATATTGCTTAAACCTGATATCACAGTCTGGAGAACTGTTTTCAAATTTCATTTATGCAATGACATGTTAGTATCAGTCTAATCAAAATTTCTGGCCCTTTCTAATAACATAGGTAAAATGTAAATTTTAAAGACAAAAATGTCTATTTATTAATTATAAATCTCATTAGATTTGTCTATGTTAATATAATTAAATCTAATCTGCTATTTTTTCGAATCAACTGAAATAGACATTCAACATTTCTTAAACTTTTTCAGGCATCATTAAATGTTACGAAAATGAAAATATCAAAGCTAAAATTTTTTTTTTAAAGACTTGAACTATTCAAGTGAAGTTTTTTGTGAAGTTCAGCAAGAAACTAAAATCAATTTACAAAATAATCAAACCATGTGGCTCATGAAGAGGCGAGATTGAAAGCAATGTATTTCCAGTGATCGATCCTTCACTTGGCAAACTCTTCTCGCCATTTAGTACCAATGACTGTGATGCATCTCCATCATTTGAATGACTTCTTTGTCTTTTAGATAACCGTAATGAAGACTTGAATAGAAAAATAGGAATAGTAGTACAAATAGTTGAACTCAGCAGATTTGTCAATCATAATAAAAATAGTTAATTGTCAAAATATTTTTTTAAATTACCAAAGATAAAGTGGTATAACAATTTACATGAATTTTTTAAAATAGTTAAATATAAAAAACAAGAAGAATATCTTTTTATATTGTTGAAAATCTCTCCAGGAGTTCTCTTATTCGAAAAAGGATTGAATTCAGCATCGATCAATTGTCGCCTTATTATTAAAGATAAATATTTTTTCGCTACAGAACCGAGCAATATTTTGTGTTCTGAAATCATCGCATGCATCCAGTGATTTGTAATTCATAACTAAGAATGTAAATTTATTATTTAAAATTGTTTTATAGAAGTGCTTATATGCATACCATTTTCACTAATATTGATGATATTAGTGCTGCATAAATAATTGAGAAAAATTTGATTTAAATAGCTGTTAGGTAAAAATTAAAAATTTTTTAAAAAAGGCAACCTACTTCGATCAGTAACAACAGGAAAACTTTTAAGTGTTGGTGCAAGGCGTAGTATTTCGCAAAGCTCTCTGTAGGTTGTTGATTTTGTAATGTAAATAACATCTTTGATCATAATTTGCTCTACTTTTACCATATGCACACTACAATGTATTTTTATAGGTTAAAAAATGAAATTTATGCCGGTTTGCAAGCTCAACTAATTCTGAATATAAAATATCAGCTTTGCTACCACATATTTAACTGTTAGTCTGAAGATAAAAAAGAAGCTATGAAAAGAATGATTGATCCATATTAATGCTTTTCCGGAAGGAAATAATTTTTTTTTTGTTAAATTCTGTAATCATCCGATTTAATTAAGGGATAAAAATAATTTAATTTCAATAATTAATTTTTTCTGACAATTTTAATAATTCTCTGCATATTCTATAAAAATTCATTAATTTACAATTTAGAATAACCTGATTCGAGAAGGTGGTAAATCCGGTAAGTATGGATATTTCTTGATTCGAATGATACTTTCATAAATTGAAGGTTGTAAAAATTTGCAAACTGCATTACCCACTAGCATTGCTATCTGAATATTTAAAATTTTAATGATTTCTTCAACGCTACATCATTTATTTCTAAGGTAAGCTTCTTTTTTTTTCATTTTCATCTTACAATTATTCATCACTAAGACTGTCAACTTCGCCCAAATCACTTTCCTAATCCTGTTGTTTTAAAAATTATTAAGTCAAAATTCTTGTTGTTCATTGTCTTATTATTTCTCTTTATCCCTACTCATTTGAGAAGTAATCTACCAAATGAAAAGTTAACGGAAGCAAATGGTACCAGAACGGGCAGTAATGGAGTAAGCTGTCCAGTAAGCTCGCATATAATTACGGCTACCGACAATGTATGTGTTACTGCACCTGTATAAGCTGCTGCACCTGGAATAACATTTTTTTTGGATTGTCTGCAGTATTCTATTTTTGCGTGAAAAAAATAAGTTAGACATTAGCTTAGATTATAGCAGTCTGAAAAAAATTAACTGATAAAATAGTTGAAGTTAAGGATAAATTAAACTCTTGCAGGTACCAACAACCGCATAAAGTCCAGGAAAAATAAGTGGTCCATTTGATCCACGAAGACCTTCCGGAAAAAAAAATGCCATCACTTCACCAGCTAGGCGACCTCCAGCTGCTCCAATTATAAATGAAGGTACAAAAACACCTGCTGGTACATTGATAGATATGCAAATCGCTACCAAAAAGAACTGAAAATCGTCGCCGGATTTATCATTTATCATTTATCACTTCTGTGATGCAATGCTTCATCAAGAAATGCGAACTTTCAGAAATGCATACTAAAAGCAAATTTTAACAATTTTTTTACAGCTAAAGAAAAGATTTGACGCTATCAAAATGAGCTTACGTAAGTTATAAAATAGCACGTGAGCGAATGAAATATGGTAATTTGGTTTCCTGAAGAAATACCAGTCCAATGCTGAAGAAGCTTTTCACTGCATGGTTGTTTAGTGGTATTTGTGATATGCATCGTGCAGTTGTTGAAAAAATCAGCCATTGTTTCGCGAAACGTCAACTGGAAATTAACGCTCATTTAAATTGTTATAAATTGGCACTCATTTATATTGTTGTAATAATGCAAAGATCAAAATGGTACTAATAGATTCAAAGATTCATAAAAAAACTAAAACTGTTTTTGAGAACAACAATAAAATGATGATATCAATTACAAGTTATGTACATCTATTGGTACTGATATTATATTAAGTAAATTTATTGAATTTATCTCCTCCAAATGCTAAGTCGGCAAAATTAATTAGAAAATTGTGCAAAATTTATTAATGAAAATACTTCAATGCAAAATTTAAAATTCAAAAAAAACTAGTATTTTAAATTCATGTGTTACTGTTTGTTGAATAAGTTTGCAAACTCTTACCTAAACATTTGCTAAATCAAAGTATCTTTCTTCTGACAACTGAAAGAATATAGTTCTAAACAATACGATAATGTCAACAGAAAAACAAAACGAATTACTTATATATATTTGAAGAAAGACAACGACAGTATTCTTTATTAGTAAATAATATTAATTAAAAAAAAAAAAAAAAAAAACTGAAGATGTACTTGTCCGGCGATGTAACGACCGAAGCCTTCCGGATATGTGAGTATGCCAACAACCAATCCCATGAAAACTGTGAACGTAAAAAAGCTAAAAAAGCTATAATGAGTAATCAGAAAATAGCTAGCAGATAAATGAATCAACAAAAAAGTGACATTTTAAAAATATGGCGAATTTTAGAGATAAATGATTGTTATTTTTTGAAACAGAAATGAAAGTGAAGAGTTAAGTATTGAAGGAATTAAAATTGTACTTATTTCGAAAAATCATCCTATAGATACTGCTGCTTTGGCGGAATAAGATTATTTTTTTGTGAATGAAAATAAATGATGCTGCAAAAAGGCCGCCAAGTAATCTGCAAATGTCGCACGATGTGATTGAGAGTCGATGTAGTGAAAAAACAACAATATCATCATGTCTTCGTTACATTATCCAAAATGCCTGGAAGTTAGCCTTGCGTGTTTTAATCTTAAGCGCTTTGTATCAACCAACTCGGGATCTCGAAGCAGTTACTGGAATCTTTCAACAGCGTACCCTAAAAATGCGAATATCGGCAATTCTTCTACCAAAAACGATTCCGTTGGAATATTCGTCTGATAAAAAGCCGTAATAGTTCCTGAAAGCTTAGTTTTTTTATAGGAATTAATTATCTAAAACTTATGTTCTATTACGTTGTTCATGTAGATGTTTGAACACAGTGTAATTTCAAAACTAGTTTGATTTATCACCAGATTGTTCTGCTGTAACGAAGAAATTCGCAAATCGAAAAATAATCGCACTGCAAGTTGCAGCGAAAAATGCACGCCAGTAATTTTTTACGGCAAAATATTTCGATGTGGATTCTATTGCATACAGCACTGCTGCAAAAATTTCGGTGTTAAAATAGCAAATGAAATTTTTCAAGCGATTAGTACACGGCATTGCATATTTTGCTAAGAAATTCTAAATGATGAAAAAATAATGAGATCAATGATCAGATCCAATCATATTCTTAATATAATAAACTTTTTTTTAAAAACTTCACCTCCTACAGGTGCTGAAAATGTACACGCTATGCCAACAGCACAACCGGAAGACAGCATTTCCATTTCTCGACCTTCATTTGAAAAAAATTCTGTATAATGGCAACTAGTAGTCACCTTACTTAAAATAGTTGCTACGATTGCACCCATATGTACAAATGGCCCCTGAAAACTTGCACTTACGTGTTACAAACTTGTATTTGAAATTTTTTAAAAATTAAAAAAAAATTTACGAGGATCATATCTAGAAATCTGAAAAATGATAGGATTCAATTTCGACAAATGTGATACAGTATTTTAAAAAAAATACAAGCATAACTGCAGAACTAGCACCGTTTGGGTACTCAAAAAATATTTTGAGTTATCATCATTCTCATTCGGAATTATGCTTGAGCTCTCGGCAAAGCTAAAGGAATGAATAACTTTGGAGTGCTGAATGAAGAGCAATGAGATAAAATGAAATATTTTTATTTTAAAAAATGATAAACTTCTTTTCCGATTGGGAGACCACTACCAATTGCGAACATTAATCCAATCATTTTTGCAATGAGTGTTCGAAAAGTAAGATAATTTTTCATTTCAAATCCGTGCATTATTACTTTCACTTCCGGTATTCCTGAACCTAAAAAAGGGTTTGTACTGCAAACAGTTGAAAAAACCTAAGTAAAATAAATGCACAATTTGAGGATCAGTTTTGCTTAGAAAAAAAAGTACAGAAACATTTATTTTCAAAGAACAAAGTTCTTTTACTTACTTTTGATTTAGTCTGATCTGCTATAACCTATGATGATCTAGCAGATAACTAAATCAAGTAGTAAATGAACTCGCATTCCCAATCATTTGATTTGGAAAATTGTACTATAAACAAACCAACAGCTTGCTTGGAAATCCATAAGCATGCAGCAGCAGAAAGAAATGTTAGCATAACAACATGTAGAAGCCAATATGACAAAGCCAAATAACGGTACCAATGCATTCGAAGAGCCTCATAGAAAACCACATGGCCTTTATTAGATAATAAAACAACTTGTGTAATAATATTTGCATAGTTTCTTAAATAAACTCTATAATTCTGAAAAACTCAACAATTAGACTCTTTATCTACTTAACAGTGACTCAATATTCGTAGAAATATGTCATACGAGAAGATGAAATTTTACAATATTGTAATTTTTCGATGCAAATATCCATAACAACAGATAAAATAGCCGTTATAATACCAAGCATCGCTGAGAGACACCAATCTTCCACTAAGAAATACAAAATATTTCTCATCTGTCCTAAAATGAAAAAAATTTTGATTATTAAATTTAAAATTTTTTTGAATAAAATTTTTGAATTTAAATTCTTTGTTATTATGTCTAATAGAAAAGGATTTACTTTTACAAGAGTCAGAAAATGACCCATTGCTTTGTTGCCTGTCCTTATTCATTTCGGTGTCCGTTTCATTTCCATTTTTTACAGCAATTTCACCGCCTTCTAATAGTAAGCTTTTCATATTAATCATAGCTGTGCTTAAAATACAAAAAAAAAAAAGAAAAATAATATTTGCATACAATAATCATTGCAAGAACGATTGAAAAAATCATAAAATTTCAAAGAATAACAGAATCGATTAGTTTTTGATAATTCTTTTTTTGATCACAATGAGATCATTCTCCCTCTCTTCTATTCTTCGAATTATAAACCGATAATCGTGAATAGGGAAAAATGATGGAAGTGCATTTATTAATTAACAAAATTTGATTGAGTTTCTATTGCTTTTTTCGGTGAGACATGAATATAAAAATGTTTCAGAAATTTTCATTGTATAATAGAAACCAAAATTGATTTTAGAGTATTTAAAAATTGTTTAGTCTATAAATTTTTCCAAATTAGCGCATTTATTAGCTAAATTTTTTTTTCTTGACCTATAAAGATTAAAATGTAAAAATCGAAGAATTATCCTAAATATGAATCATTCGACATGTGACATTTATTGGATAAGCAAATGATGCATCTATCATAGAAAAATTTTTGTAAAGACAAGAAAGACATAGCTGATAGTAAGTAGATCAAAGTTGAAAATAAAGTAACAATATAATATGCTTATTGATTTTTAAACTGTTTGCTTAAGATAAAATGATTAATACTTTTTAGCTAAATCAATGAAATGCTATATGTAACATGTGCATTAAGTACTGTAACATGAAAATTATGCGTTTTTTGAAAAGTGCCTACAAAGTGGTTCATTAGAGAAGAAAAGTTTAAATTTCAATGCACTTGCAATTATTACAGTAAACGTAAAAGATGCGAAAAAGGCAAGAGAAGCAAGAGAACAATTGCTTATACATTTTCGAAATTTACAAAAATATTTTCTCATTATTTGTATAAAATGTTACGTTATTCTCAGTTCTTCCTTATTGAAGAAAAAGTACAGAGTGAAGAGATATATTGAAAAGACAAAAAATTTTTCTCCCTTTAAATGTTAATTTAAACTTTGGGAAGGTGGAAATTTAACAAAAAGTACTGATGAGAGCTAAATTAGGAGTTAGCTAATGCAATGAGATGTAAAAAGTACAACGAAAATGATTCTGTTAATTGCTTTAAAAATTTATTTCTGTTGAAATAAAGTCAGACATTAGCAATTAGGAAATCATTTTCATCGTCTTTTTTTTGAAAACTAAAATTGAGGAAATAATAGAGATATTTGTAACAGAAACAAAAAGTATTGAAAGCAAAATTTGCATACGAATTTTTTTGACGTAATTTGATTTAACAATTAAATAACGCTAACATTTAGTACTAAAAGCAAATAGAAGTTGGAGAACCTATTTTTCAATTTGAAATTCAAATTTGAAAACTTTAATTATGCAAAATAAATATGCAGTAATCAGTAATGTTTTTGTTCAATGAATGTCAACTTGATCAATCATCGTATGATTTACGTCATTCAAATGTAAGTCATTTTAATATCAAATAAAGCTGCATAAATTCCCAGACTGAATATTTTACTTTGAGATCCTTTTCCTTTTCAAAAAATTTAAAAAATTGCTTTCAGCTAAAACTTCGACAGGTCGCTCAGTAGCGCTTTTTATTTCTTTGCAAAAAATTTTATGAGCCTTTGAGATATGACTTTTGTTTCTGAGAACCTTTCTAAAATTTTGAAATTCAATATTCTCAATGTTGTCTCTATCATGAAAAAGCGAAAAAACTGAAACTTCATAACGCATGAAATTTGAACACATATAGAAGATGAAATTTTTTCACACGCTTTGAAATGGATTTAAATAAAATTCATTAGTCATAACATTTGGAACATAGGTCAGCATCACAAGGAAATTTATTAGTAGGAATCTCTAGCTTCATAATTAAGTTAGGAATCTCTAGCTTCATAATTAAGATAAAATAGCATAGATACTGGGGATTGGTCGGATGTATGATTGCAGGACTGAAGTTACTTGAAGCCTGTATGACTTTGAAAAATTCATTTATTTCTCAATTCACCAGATTGAACTCTTATCTTGTTCTTCTAGTTTCACAATTAATTGAACACTTACCCTCTGGAATAACCAAAAAAATTTAAAACTCGGAACAAAATTCACAAGTTAAAACATTTATCGAGACCCAATGATTCCCATAAAGGATTTGATATCTCTGTTTGTAAACAAAAAATCTCGAAACTAAATATCTGAAAGCTTTTGTTTAGTTGCCAAGTTTTACCTTATTACAATAAAAATTTTTAAAAAATTTAAAACAAATTCAACTAATTTATGGTTGTAAAGATAAGTACATTTTCAGTCAACTTCTGTGGAAAACATAATGACAAACACTGGATCTGAATGCTATCGCTAAAGCGCGAATGAAATATTTTATTTTACGAATAGATATAAAGAAAGCGACACGCAAAATACCGAAATTTTGAGAAATGAAAAGACTTGAAAGTTTTTTTTATCCATTCTTGAATGAGAAATTAACTAACAAAGACAATATTAATTAACAGTATTAATATTAATTAGATTATTAATTGGCATTGTGTTGTGTATTAATTGGCATTTTGTTGGAGGAAGTAACAGTATCGTGCTATCAATCTATTCAGTCAGGAGTATTTCAAAATTCCGAACCATATTTTTTTAATTACTGTACTGATGGTTGAAAAAATTTGTCAAGCAGAGCCTGAACTTCGACAACTTTTCAAAAAATTTGCGAAGTGCATCTTTAAAGTTTGCACTTATCTTCTTTTAATAAAACTCCTGGACATTTTGCAAAAAGTGATTAAAAAAAACTCAATGGACTTTTGAAATTTCATTATTGTTCTAGATTATTTTAAATTTTCTGTCGAAAAAGTTTTCCATCTATTTGCTTCAATCAATTTTGCCATTGCCTTTTTGATAAAAGTTGTACTAGATATTTCGCTCTGTCATATTTTTGCGCTATATAAAAACAAAACTTTTTGAAGGATTAAAAAACTCATAGCCAAGATAAAATTAGAAATTGGGGACAAACGATAAATAGGCTACGAATATTCCAGTAAAGGATTATAATTTATACATTCTTGGTTACATTCATGAATAATCCGAGCGATGAGCTCCATACTTCTTATGACTGAAATCTCATCTTTCTCAAATGTGCAAGCTGCCGAAAATAATGCCAGTAATACTCAGAAATGGCATGGGAAGAAATCTTTTAGTTTTTTGTTTTTATGCAATAGTTTAAAGAATATGATTTCTCAAAAAATCTCATTCATTTTCCTTTAAAAATTAAGGATAAATTGAAAAACAGTTTGCCTTCAATTTCATTTTTTCTTACATCTATGCGACTTTCGGCACTTACCTACAAAGTAAGCCAAATATAAATTGAACATATGTACATGAGTACCTTTCCCGAGTACTGGAATAAAATTTGACAGTGAAAAGTTTGCTCACTTTGAGAATTATAATACAAAAGAGAAAAATACAAGAGAAAAACTTAGATTGAAAGAACACATGTACAGTTTTTTCGTAAATAACAAATCAAATTTGTGTTTGACAAATTCCCGAAACATATTTTCTTTAACTTTTTTTTTATTTCTACGAGAGTAAAGATCAATTCTTTAACAAAGAGCAGTGTTGGGTAGAAGAAATACGATATTCTAATGTTTTATTGAAATGGTTCATATGTCGTCGTACAATTTTATATTACTTTATTTAGAACTTTAAAAAGTTTAAATTTCGAATTTTAGAGCCAAAGTTAAAAACAAAAATTGATAACTTGAAATTAAAAAGCAATCGAATGATTCAAAAGACAATAATAAATTGGAATTGATCCAGTAATTTCTTTTTAATCATACGTTAGTTAAGTGAAAATGCGGCTAAATCTGAAAAATCATTCTGAAAAAACTAAGTGGAAGTAAATGAAAGATGTACTAGTTAAAAATAAATTAAGTAAGGTTTTTACGTAATTTTTTGATAGGATTTTTTTTGATAATTGATCACATTACTTTATTTAATTGAACTAGTACTTGAATTCGATGAAAGCCGAAAGTTGGAATCTGAATTCATCTTTGGAAAAGTTTTTTCTACGTATTTTAATTTTCATTTAATTTGCCGTGACAAATCTATGTTGACTGAAACTTCAAAAGTCTAATAGTAAAAATAAAAAATAAGCAAAAAATCAAATGAATGAGAAATCATCATTATGGCTTGATTAAATTCCCAGATGGAATTTCAAAAGGTGATTGTAGAGTTAATGATGAAATTACCGTTAACTGAACAATATGCTAGAAACTGAATTAAGCAGTAATGATTAATTTATGAAACATATGTACCATGGGAAAATTCCCGAGGTTACTGTAACACATTATTGGAAATTTTAGTAATACACAGAGAATAGAATATAATCTATTCCCGAGAACTTATAAAGTATATACTTAGCTACAGATGTGACAAAACATCGAACGTTACATCAATCAACAGAAAACAACATCGACCGTGATTGCCAAACCGAAATGAGTAATGTGACTCTTTGGTAAAGAGGAGAGTTGGCAAAATTTATATAAGAAAAAACATTTTTCTTCCCAAACTAATACTGCTGTAGAGATATTGATTATTTTTCTACATTTTTTGTAACATCTTCATCAATATTTGCAAAATTTTATATGAAAAGGGAAATAATGCGGGGAAAGAAGAAAGAGACGAGAGTTCACGGTAAACTTTGCGCATTAGAAGGAATGTACTCTTTAACTCTGTAAATAATCTCTCATCAATAAAAGTAATTGCCGAATCATTTGTACAAACTTCCAATGAATTTTTCGCTGTAAATTGATGTGCTTTTTTAGTACAGATTTGTTAATAACCGGAATGAGAATGTCACATTCAGGATTACTGTTTATTGATCATTCATTAAAAGAATACCGACCTTATCGAACATCACTCCATATGCTTTTTTCCTTCACAGAACATTTTTCATTGTTTCTCATTTTGTGTGATTCAGTGCAAAAGTGATTATTTCAGAAAAACATTGTAGGTTTTAGACCCATCAAGTGCATTTCTTTGTTAATAGAAGCATTTTTTTGAAAATTTTTTAAAAATTTAAATTTTGTAATTCATACCTAAAAAGCAATTTAATTTGCAAGCAAAAACAATAAAAAGCATCGTTTGATTGAGATGGTTTAGTAATTGAAAAAGTTCGTAAATACAATGCAATCAAAAGGCGGTTTTCCATAGGAACGAGAACGAGGAAATAACAGAAACATTTCAGGCTTTGGAAGTAAAGCTTTCTTTGTGAAATGGAGTTTGTGGAGGCAGAAATCATTTTTTGTATGAAAATTGACGAAGTTTAATATTAGGACACAATTTTTATTTTTTTAATGGTAAGCAATTTTTAATTGAAAAGCCAAGTTTACAAAAAACGCACTTTTGGATGGGAATTTTTTAACTCTGCTGTTTACTTGCATTTGTTTGTGTTCCGTCATTTCAAATTTTTACTGTTTAAATTTTTTGCTCATAAAAATTGAAATAGCTCAAAGTAGTCAGTATTTCTATACGCATTTTAATTTCTATAGCACATTCGGAAGTTTGATGCATCAGTCGTTTACTCATCAATTCATTTCACTAATGCCTCAATTCCACCAAAATACACTGAAAATTATTAAAAAAAACAAACTGATAGAAGCACTAACATGAATAAAAAAATCTGTACTGTGACAGATACTCATTGTATAATTGGATTCTTCGAATTCTGTTAATAGCACCTTATGGGAAGCTCTATCGACCATGACTATTCATATGATACAAAACATAAATTTTTAGTATGTTCACTTTTTTAACTTTAATTTTTTTTTTAAAATGTAAGATGTGAATTACTCATTAATTCAATTATTCCTGTAAATAACATTAATTTCTGACATTATTTGACAGAAGAAGGACAAAAGGAGCCTAATCATTACAATATGCTCATACTGTTGCTCAGCCGATGCTATCATCTGTCAAATAAATTAAAATAATCATCCTGTGATCTCGCATAATTTCTTCTTTACTGCGAGCAGTTGGTGCAGTTTATACAATTTCAAAATAACATACAGTACTTTTGAGTTGTTTATATATCTGAACAAAATCAGCTGATACACTGTTATTATGAGATCTAGAAGATGTACAGCAGTGGCTGAAATGATATGTTCATTCCATAAACATAACTTAATAATATCACTCAAATTGCTTGATTTTATAGAAAAAGTTGTCAAAAAGTTTGTTGTTCAGAAAACATGTTTTTGGTTCATTCTTAATTGATGGATTGATTTGAGTATTCGATTTATATTCTTTTAAAAATGAAAAAGAAAAACTTTTATTGGTGTATTAACTTAAAATTTTATGCTTGTACTATTTACGCAATTGGTGCTACATTAAGTTTGTAAATTCGAAATTTCACTCCTTCATTCAACTTTTCAAATACAAAAACTTCAACTGTTCAGTTGCTTAAAGTTTGCTACTTTCACCCTCGCTTTCAATGTTTTTCATTAAAAGATAAAATTTGGAAAAATTTTTTTTTTCTTTTGGAAAACTTTCAAAATTCCATTGGAAAACTTTCAAAAATAAACAATTTGAGTCTCCCTGTTGCAGAAAACAAAGTTTTAGTAGCCAATATTTTTATTGATAGGAATACTTAATATTACAATACGATGACAAAGCTAAAAGAAACTTCTTATGGCAATTAAGAAAATCGATTCTGTTTGATATCATCGATAAATTCACTTTTCAAATCATCATACTGATTAGTAAAAGAGAACTTTTCTCTGAGGTAGGCCTAACTTTGTATAAGGCAGAATCGAAAAGTAGCAGCACTCTGAAAGAGCTTTTTTTCCTAGTATTTCCAGTTGGCCTTTTATGATATTTGTGAAAATTATCAATGTAAAACATTATGTATTTTGTTCCTAGTTGTTCAATTAACTGCTTAATTAATTTCAGGTGGTTTTGATCAAAGAAAGATTTCAATTTGAATGATCTTATCGCTTACATTAACACCTATTTCCTCATCACACTATCGATGATTAATCAGTTAGTGCTTTCCAGCATGATTCAAGGACACTGATAACGAATTTAAATGCAACTAAACATTTAAGCTAAAGTTGAATTGAACTTTTTAACTTCAATCAATGCTTACTTCAGTAATATATCTTTTATCTCACTGAGAGAAAACGAGTTCTTTTGTGGAAAACTTGTATATACGGCATGTCATCACATTCTCCTAATGAAATAATGCTTGATAAAAGGAGAACGAGAAGGAGCAAAAACTGATGTAGAAATGGGTCGCTGACGCATTGAGACACTTCCCATGTTAATAGGCACCAGCTCGTCCTTCTTACTACAAACAAACCGATTTGTGGAATGTTCGGTTCTGTCGTTTCTATCGTTTTCAATATTACCATCTTTTTACTACTCACATTAAACATAGATGCCGCTTTCGATACTAAAAAAATCTACCAAAATCCACTCTCACATGGTTAGCAAGCAATTTATGCTTTTTGAAAATTTTTAAATCTCTAAATTTTCATAAAAATATTTCTATTCTAAATCTGGTTGAAATAGCAAATAACAATGGAATACTTTTATCGTAGCATTGTGCAGATAATCCGCTACATCTCCAAAGGCCTGCATGCAGTCTTTTAACTTTGATTAATAATCAAATGCTATGAAAATCATAGGCCTGTAAGTTTCTGCTTGCTTTAACTAATTGCTCACTTGATATTTTGAAGGTTTTGGTGAGGATATAGATTGGGTGAAATGGGAAGATGCGGTGGAAATGGCGATGGAAGTAAACAAACCGATATTTCTATTAATACACAAATCATGGTGTCATGCATGTAAAGGTTTGCTTTTATCATCTCTTTATCCTTATTAGGCCATACAGTTTCTTTTTTTATCTGACAATATCTAGTGATTAATGCGAAGAAATACCGTGGCTGTATATGTTAGTTTATGAACGGAAAAATTTAGCATATAAGCAACAAACTTTCAGCATGAAAAGTAAGTTTATGCTTATAATTCAGCAAATTTTGCATTTTAAGAAAGGCATAAATGATTTGCATTCTAAGAAAGGCATATGCTAATTTTGCTTACTTCTAGAGTTATGTCAAAAAAATTGTACGAGATAATTGCACTGTTAACTGGTTTTGTTTTAGCATTGAAGAAAACATTCCAACAGTCAAATGCCCGGAAGGCCTTTACAGCGCTATCTAAATATTTTATTATGGTAAACACAGAAGATGATGAAGAACCGTATGAGGAAGAATATAGGCCAGATGGAAAATATATCCCACGTTTGCTTTTCCTCGGTAAGCAATAACGCTCTTTCTAATTCGCATAATAAAAAATAGCTGCGCGCGATTTAGACAAATTTTATTTTGATCGATTAAATTTTTAGTGGCAATTGCTAAGAATAAATAGTTTTCATTAAAATGATTTAGCATTGATTTAAATTTTTTCAATGACAGGAAATCAAGGAAGGAGAGACATTAGGACATTTATAATGAAAAAGTTGAAACTAAATACAGAAATTAAAATTATTGGTAAGAAGTTAATTTGCGATGTATGAATTATTCTCGAATAATTAGGATGGGTCATTTATTTGTTATTACAAGAACCAAGTTTGTTGCCTGTTGTACGTTTCTGTAGAGTCATTGGCATTTATAACTCACATCTCGCATTCCACACTTCTCTCATTTTTGCTCTAAAGCAATAGGGGAAAGATAAAAAGTTTGCGATACTAGTTAGTTCAATGCCAAAGTCCAATAATTTTTTTCTGTCTTCATAATTCCTATTTGAAACTTGCAATTCAAATTTCAGATAAAAACGGTGATTTGTTATCACAGTTTAAGAATAAGAAAGCAGAATACAAAAACTACGCATATTATTATTCCTCACCAGCAGATGTACTCAATTCAATGAAGGATGTCATGGGATACTATAATATTGAGGTAAATTTTTCCATTAATTGCCATAAGAAATTCTATTAACTTAATCATTCTCCAGTTAAATTTAAAGTGATTAACTGAAAATACTCAAGAAATGAAATTAATAAGTTTATTTCGTCACTAGTATATCAGTTTTTCGTTTCGTAGATGCTAATAAACTAGTAATTCCAAATAATGATATTACGAAGTTTGCGAAGAAGAATGAGTCTTTTTGAAGATTCGATAATAAAAGTAACTTTCCTCTTAATAAATTGCATTTATAATATATTTATTTAACATTTCATTGGATTTTACAAAGTATAAAATAACTCTTGTCTGCAAAAAATAATTCTTAGATTTACTGTCTGTACAATCTGTACAATGCACCTTCTAAAATATAAAACTTTAAGAATGAAAGACTTTAATTCTAGTAACTCTTGGTCCATGCTTCTGTAATCAGAAAAACTTCATGATTCTGATTACTTGTGCAGAAACTTTCCTGTTCGCTCGTAATTTCTTTTTGTAGACTTCTAAGCTATATAAATTACTTTTCAGGTTCCAGAAATGAAAAAAGGTTCAAAGCTAAAGCCAAACAAATCATTTGATGATGTTGACAAAAAGCCGGAAAATGATGAAGCTACAAAAGAAAGTACAAAAAGCGAAAAAGTCACCAAATTGGATTTATAGCCGGAAATCACAAAGTAAAGAGAAATGTAACATAATTCTAAAAATATTCTAAAATCAGGTCGCATGTTCATTATGCTAAGTTCATTATGCAAAATGCAGAAATCACTTTATCTATCAAATATTTTCCACATTCTTATGCAATGCTTTAGTTGTTTTATCTTACAACCTTAAGGACCTGCGTGTAATGAACGCATGCATGCATCTGTGCTTTTTTTGAAGTTTGAAGGAATTTTGTAAAATATTAGGAGTTTTAAATGTCTTCATGATTGAAAGAGAGATAATTAGCACGATAAATTGAGTGTACAAAACTCGCTGTGTTATGAATCGCTATTTTGCAGGGCGAGCGAAAAAACTGGAAGAATTTACGACTTAAAATTTAAATGTCAAAATATTGTGTCGATTGCCACAATTGCCATTGTTATTGTATTTTGGACTACTAATATAACGAAAAGGTCGTCTGGAACAAAATACTGTTAGTCGTAGGAAATATGAAATTTTTGAAAAAAACTTTAAAAATTGCAGATTTAAAGAAATTGTTTAAAAATCAAGTTCTGATCATCTATTTTTGACCTATTCCGACTGTTAGCAAGATTTTCATTAATTAGTAACATTAATTAATTCATATGACTCTTTAAGAGCTCTCAATTTTCTTTTTTTTGGCTTTTATAGTTTGTAAAGATAAATAAAAAAAAATGTGCTGAGAGCATCTTTAATCTATTTTCTAATCGATTTCACCCCGCAGGTTGCATGCAAAATATTTTCATCTTAAAGTTAAATGTTATTATACAATTGATGAATTGAAAAAGACAGCAAATGTCTTTGTAAATGCAACTGAAATTATTATGAATGAAAGTTGACTTTATCAAAAGGTGCAATAGCCTTTACTGCCAGAAAGTCATTGTTCCCTGCCATATATTTTTTTATAGGACAAGGAGATTTTGATGAATTCAAATTTTTCTTTAGTTGATTTCTGAGGCTTGAATGATGCGCTATCAATGTCACTAAGAAGTATTTGGTTTTAATGATGTAAAATTGTAAATTGTTAAAAAATCAGTGATAGATGGACCATTTGTTAATCAATTAAGCTTAGATTTTTGAAAATATCAGAATCAGTTCAAAAGTAACAATGAAACAAAGTTTTATTTAGCATCAAATAATTGCATTCCCATGAATTGTCATTTATCACTGTATAAAAAAATGGAAGTGTTTTCAATTTAAAAAAACTTCAGATCATCTCATTAGCACTTTTTTATCACACAACTAGTGTTTTACAATATTCGTAATCGGTGGTCGGCGCAACACTATGATCTGTGAGAACTAAATGTGAACTGTGAGATCAGCAAAGCAATGAGTAGGAAAAAAACGGCATTTGTTTTTTTCAACTAATATTTTAAAAATTTAGCGGAATGTTTGATTAAAGCTCATATTTAAATGAGTGAAATTCACTATTTTAAACAAAGAAATCAGAAGTTTAAGTATTATTAAAATTTTTGATTGAAGTTGTCGCCACAATTGTCTTTGTCAAAAAAAGGTTAAAAACAATTGTATTTAAAAAAGAGACTTAAGAGACTTCAGACGAAGTTTTAGCCTTCCGAATTAAAGTTGATATTTAAACAGATTGCTGGAGTATTTCTTCTTCTTTTTGCATAATTTTTAGCAATAGCGTCATTTCAAACTTCAAAAACAAGGATTTGTAAACATTAGTCATTACTCTTACAAAACTTGTAAAGTACAGCAAATTAGCTTTGTCTGTGAAAACAAACATGCCGACATTGTTCATAAGCGAAATTGCATTTCATTGGAACAGCTTGCAGCACTTTGATCTCTTAGTGGATCCACTTTTTAGTATTAAAAAAAGTGTTTTTGCAACACTTAACAGCACCATAAATCCCTCATTGAAATTTATGTAAATGATTATCGATTATCGATCTGGATTATCAATTTATTAGATGCTTATAGTCAGTTTTTAATCTATTATCAGTTTGACCTCTATTCCTGTCTAACAAAATTTCCCAAATATGCATGCATAAAGATGAAACGAATTTTAATAAATGATGAAAGACTAATTATTTTTGTTTTTTTTTCGAATTTTCAATATTTAATTACAAAAAGCATACTTTGTAAGCAATGAAATTCTACAATTAAAAATGTTGAAAATAATTAGCTTAGCAATAATTATGATCGCGAAGTTTGTTTTGGCCAAAAATGAAATGCTGAACTTTAATAGCATTGAAATACTGAGCTTGAATAGCGCCTAGTTTTCAGCAAAATTAGCTATAAAGTACTGCGTAATTCGCTTTATCATTTATCAAAAATTTACCCAAAGCATTTTCGTTGTCTCAACCGATATTATTGGCCACATTCTAAAATTAAATTATACGCCATATCTGATATTCAATCAATAAACCGAATATATGAAGCATAACGAGCCTACTTCTAATATTTATTTTTGTATTAAATTTGTTTCAAAAAAAAATGAATTTATAAAAGATTCAAATGTTTCCGTCTTTTTTCAGCTTGAAATAGATTCTAAATTCGCACTCAAATTTATTCTAAATGATTTTAATTACTTTGAAGTAATTTTTTCTCATTCTTTTTTTTATCATTTTTTTCATTTATAAACTAAAAATTATGCATTGAAGCTATTTCAAGATTGTTGCAAAACTGATGTAAAACCATATCGAATTAATAAATAGTTCACTGAAATTTTATCCTTTGTATGCAATTTCTTAGGATTGGATAATTATTTAAGCCTTGTAGGGTTAGAGCTCTAACATTGCTAGGTGCCGATTGACCTCCAACCCCCTGCTGAACACTATTGCAGCATTGCATCATAAGCCATCATTATCCTTGTTTAAGTTTTCATGTGCGGGCTACAGAAGAGGATAATGTTGATGAGATAAAAGCCCTCCAAATTTATAATGTTACCACTATTCTTTCAATTTTTCAGATATCACACTGTCAGCGATGCTGGAAATTTTCCTGTTTCCGAATAATTTTTTAAATGCCATTAAATTATTGCAAATCCATGTCAAAATCACTATAGCATCACAGTACTGCTATCATAAAAGCAGAAAAATATCTTAGCTTCACTCTGACCTTCCAATTTGAACTCGAATGACAGAGTTTGACCTCTATTTTTCTGGAGTAATGAAATAAAAAATAACCCTGTTCCTCGTCATTATTTCTACCAAAAACAAATTAACCATCAATCAAAAAATCATTTCTGGTGGAGCAACAAATGAGAATCAAAACAGACAAATCCATTCAGTGAGTGCTTTCAGGATTACTGGTCACTGAAGGAGCAGCTAGTATCATATATCAAGATGTCCTTAAGATGAGCTGCAACTAAAGTAGTATGAGAGTCATTTTAGCACATTGCTTAATTGCTCGTGACTAATGTGACCCCTAATGTTGCCACTCTTGCAAAATATCAGCTAGAAATTAAGGTTAAATTGTCACATCATTGGCAATGATTCTGTTTCACATATACATAAGTTGTTGCTGGTCATCAATATTATATAGTTATGATAATTAGAATAAACATTTAAATGTCACTTTTAAAACCATAAACACAGACAGCTTTAACCGGAATTTCCTCTACAAAAAGTTTATTTATTTATTACCTTTGGTAAAGTCAAAAACTAAAATTGCATGCATACAACTTTGAAAAAATCGGTTGGAATTGTAAAAACTTGTTGCTGCAAACGAATAAGGTTTTTTGCACTTTTCAGTAGCAAAAAAAAGGCGAATCAAAAATAAAGTGTCAATAATGGATGATATCCTGCTGTGTAGTGAACTTTGTTGAGGGACTTTGAAGACTGTTACCGATTATGGGGCTTTAATTATTATCTGACAGGTAAACAAAACATATTTCAAATAGCGAACACTAATAATAGCAGGCAGACTTATATACATTAGCCGACAAAATATGCCGTGGCCAATTAACTTACTATCGAATTACAAATATATGCAGCACTTCTAATTGAGTGTGACTTCTTTTATGTGACCTAGTTTAAGGATAAGAAAGTCTACTTAATGAATCACTTCTTCCATTTTCAAAGTCTAGTTTTCAAATTAATATTGATCTGAGCGCAATTCACACAGACAGTAATGCATTTTGTAAATCAATATTCCTATTTTAAAGTATTGCGATCAACGCAAAAGTGTTTCCGAATTACAAACTGATTGTTTCAATTTACTCGATTAGCTATTTAGCGAGACATACGGTGACCGCTCGTGATGATTTGCAGCAATTGCTTCAACTTCGTCATCTTTTTGGCCATCGCTGAGGATCTGTTTTAGGGCATAAATGTAATTGTTGGCCATTCGAAGAGTTTCTAAACAGAATGAAATTCTATTTATTATTTAAAATTTATCAATACATCATAAACTACCAAAAATGTTTGTCCTAAAATGAAGACACAACCATGTTCACCGATTTTAGTTAGCTTCGGTTCATCTGGAAGTTGTGGTAGTGTACGTCGTAGCTTTTCCAGTGCTTCGTTCAAATTATGCATCCGGCGACGTTCACGAGCATTTGCTTTACTTCGACGAATTTGCTTCGTTCGTCGCACCGTTTCCGGACTTCGAACTCGGCAACGATATTTCCTTTTTGTTCGTTTCACTGCATCTTGTCCTGTAGTTTTGCTTTCTCGTGTACGCATTGGCTGAAAATTCTTGTAAATCTCGAATTTTAAACAACTGTTTCATTGT